>OMLC01066073.1:0-26175 GCA_900302585.1 Regalecus glesne | reverse complement strand
AGAAGAGTCATTGGGACCTACTGTCAAGTAATAAGCTGGCATCATCAGTCCAGCAGACATCTCATTACCTGTGCGTCAATACATGTTTAGCTAATGGATAAACAGTATATCTGCCTCTGTTAATTGTTTGAGCTGAGTGCATTGTGCAATTCAGATTGAGTCTCTAGTAGACTAACGCTGTCTGTTAGTGTCCTTTGTCTTACAGTTAGAGTTCTCCCCCTTTCCCTATTCTCTATCATATGTTGCATGTTAATCAACAGATGCATTGACCCCGGTAGCCTGTTTTGAACATAGCCTCTTAGAATGTCGGAGTCTAACAGAGATGTTATGCAGATCTGTGGGAGGGGGGCTGCATGCCCAGCTTCTATTGGGATGCATAGGATATGCCCTGGTTGAATTCTTAATACGCATCAATTCATGTCCACAAGTCAGGTCGCAAGGCTCTGTAAAAAGACAGCAACAAATGCTCTGGAAAACACCGGTTGAACTGATTGTGCTGCAACATGGCTCATTTTCTCCCCATGCGACACTCATTATGCATCCAAACACTCATGAATGTCAGTAAAGGCAATTTATGTGTTGCCTATATCATGTGTTGTGGTTTTTTATGCTGATTAAGAGTAAATGTTGAATAAGGATCGATCTTAGAGTAACGGGTCTTAGCCAGCCTTTTGGCTTTCTTGCATGTGGAAACTGATGAAAGACCATCTTCTGCATGAAAAGTGCTCTGCAGTGCTTAAGGGAAGGGGGAGACAGGAGGAGGGAGGGAGAGATGGAGAAGGAGAAAAAGAGAGGGAGAAGGAAAAGGAGAGAAGCCCCTCCTTGGCTTTGCTGGAGATCAGTACAAAAGAGAGAGATGGGGGTAGGGTGAAACAGGCTGACTGTCTGGAAAGTAATAAAACCAGGAGATTAAGGGGACTGGGTAGTTCCTTTGGGAGCTTTGATTGATTCCAGAGAATTGGACTGGGACCTACACGCAGAGAGTTTCAAATTACTAATTGTGGGGTCCCCCTTGCTGAAAATATCTGTTTATTCAAAACACATTTCTTTGAGGTCCAGAATCTTTTTGCAAAATGGGATCATGGCCAAAGTTTATCAAAGTTGGTAGAGTTGCAGTCACAGTTCAGAGTTTCAATGCTTCTATTTGTCCTGGTTTGGTTTTCATCTGCCTCTGGAGACGGGTATAATAGATGTGTGTGTTTTTTTGTTTCATTTTGAAACAACCTGAAAAAGTTCAGCCACATGCAGGAGACAAACTCTACCATACTACCACTATCCATCTGACTTTATTCATCTCAGCTCCTAATAGTTTACAAAAGAATCTTAAAATTTAATTTCACATTTGGCTTTGTAAACAACTCCCCATATGGGTAGTGAAAAATCCGTTTAGGCTCTCTTATCTCTCTAATCCTGCAGGGATGGAATTGCTTGCCGATTGTCTCACCGTGGACAATGCAAATAACTCACTGAAATGTGTAAACATTTGGCAACCCTCTCTGCTCCCATAGGCCACTCTCCTGGACTTTATCCACACAGACCACCTTGGCTGTGGCATGGGCCAGGCTTTAAAAAACAACCAGCGTTTTTCTTAGGCGCATTAAAGGACTTTTCTGTCTACTCTTCCGCTAATAACACGATAACCCAATGTTTGTTGTTTTTTAGATTTTGGGGGGAAAGTCATGGTGGTCCTCTCTTCCAGTATGTGAGGAATGTGGTGTAAAAGCTTTGGTCAAAGTCAAAATTTCCATCTTGTAAATAATGGTGTAATAGTTCATGAATTTTCTTTAGTTGCTTATTTCACGTTACCCACATATTAATGATATATAAAGCTTTAAGTTGTTTTTTTAGATGTTTGTTTAAAGGGGCTGCAGTAGCTTAGAGGTAGAATGCGTGTTTCAGGAACTAAAATCTACTGGTTCGAACCCACTGCGGGGCATCAGGAAGGATATCCGGCCTTAATTCCCCATGCCTGCCCTGGGATAGACTGGCGACCTATCCAGGGCGTTTCTCTACCTTCTGCCCAATAAGTGCTGGCGTAGGCACCAGCAGATCCGTGACCAGACTTCAGATAAGGGGTTGATGTTGACATGAGATGACGTTCAATGTCTAAGTAGATATCTCGGATCAATTAGGATAGCACTTGAAATGGATGACTGTTTTCCCCAAGTTCACGTCATCTTCTGACAAGTTGGCACAGGAGCCTTGTATACTCACCTGCTGTCTCTGCCATTTATTATGCTGTTTACTGATCATTTATTTATGGGCTCCAATCACTCATAACGTCCTAATGACCTCCCTCCACTGGGATATGGATAATTGCGCACTTGGCCTGGTGTTTTGATTCATCTGCTTTTCTAATGACACCAACCCAATTAGGCTATCTGCTGATATACTCGAGGAAGGGATGCAGTGCCTCACTTTGTTACCTCTCCGTGTGTAGTTCTCAGTATAAAAAGTGATGGGAAAAGTCTGGTGATTGAGACCGGACCACTGTTGGATATATCTATTTCTCCTGCTACTTGTTGTTTCAGTTGGTGTAGCAGGTTTGTATCCCGTCACAGAGCCTCAGTAGATATGAGGTATTCATCGTAAAGCGTTTTGGGTTTTGATTTTGGCTAGACTAGAGAAGCACTTTATAAGAACAAGTCCATTTACCATTTAACCGCTCAGTATTATCTGGGTGTGCTATGGTAGAGCATGTGCTTTGGGAACTGAAGAGCCAGATTTTCCAGGTTCGAAGCCAATATGGGTCATCAGTTGTAATTCCCTATGCTCCATCTAAGTCATTGTACAATCCCACAATTTGGGGGCTAATCTTGACACATAAAATTGACCTCTCTCATTTGGATGTGCTATGATTTGGAGATGTGTAAATGGCATTGGCTATCACTGATACACTTTACGATAAATGCTGAAGCTGTTTATATCCTGGAGTTCATTGTCTCCTTGGCAGGAGGTTAAGTAGATCAATATCCCATGAATAGGTCTTAAATGGCATTGGGTCTGTGGCTGTTAACCAATGGGAGTTTAGTTGATGGAAAATATTCATCCATGGCCACATGACCAAAAAAAAGACTAAACAACTAAATAAGAAATCACTGCTTTAGTCTTTAAGGCGGTTTTGCTTGTTTTTTGCAAAGGATTTTTTATATGGTGGTTGTCTTGTCATGGAGAGAAGGTGGTCAATGAACATTTTTTTTCCTGTACTTTTTATTCTTTAGATTAATACAGCTGCTTTTAGTTAAGACGGTCAATGTAACTAAAAGATTTACGTGCCTGCTGTAAAAAAATAGTAATAATGGAAAAGAAGGAAATCCTGTCTGCAATATATTGAATAGGCTAATCCTTATTTAAAAGTTTTAAAAAATCACATAAATAATTTTGTATGAGATGGACCATAAGTCATTCCTCTCATTTCGACAGACCTCAGGAGTTGGTTGCAAATTTATTCATGTTTAGTGCAGTTGAAATCTGTGGTAGGAAAAGATAGGCTTTTTAAATTTGCATTCTCCATCATGTACTGTGGTCTCTCTTTGGCTCTTCTCTTTCCTCTCTTTGGAAACAGGAGTGCCTTTGTTAAAGCTACTCTACATTGTTGGTTCCACACCATTGTTTTTTTGGACATGGCAAGCTATACCAAGACCTTCATCATCTCCAGCATAGAAATAGTGCATGCTTCAAAATGCACAAGGTTTGATCCTTTCACTCACCACATCAAACGTTCACGCATCAGCTGTTAGTCCTGAGGAAGAATGCCTGCTGACAAAAACTGATCTACAAAAGCTTCTCTCTGCATCCCAAAAAGTTAATCCAGAAACGTAATGCATGTTCTCTCCCCACTGGTCTCATAGTCTTAAGTATCCCTTGTGCAACCTGTCCATCAGTGAGTACTCATCTCTTTTATGGCCTGATGGACAGTAAGGGCTCTGTGGTCTATCACTCAATAAGAGAAAGGTTGCACTATGGGACTATGAATGCTTTGAATCCCAGACAAGATTGTTGACATGTCCATGGCTTTCCCCTGCCTCAGTCTTGGCTGTGTTGTGGCACCTGGTTCTTTTTCTCTCTGCTGAAGCCTGCCCTCTTGCTTGTTCTTCTTTTTTTGTGTTGGTCTTTGGTTTTTGAAGACCTTGCTTAAGGTATTTTTTCATCTTTTGATATTGCATTCAGTTTGTTTCTTAAACACCATTCATCAACAACTGCTTATCTGAAGTCGGGTCACAAAGTCATTCCAGCACTCACTGGGCAAAAGGTGTGCAACACTCTTGACAGGTCAGCATTCTATCTCAGGGGTTGAGCACTTAGGTGTTCATGGTCTTGCTCAAGGAGACTTCAACACACTTTCTGTAAGGACCGTGGATCAAACCACCAATCATCCGATTAGTACACGATCACCATACCTTTTGAGCTATCCCATGTTCTTAAACTCATTTCAAATAAATTTCAGATGTATAAACTTACCTGCACATAACAATAACTTTGTTGGTCATAATCTAGTTACTTAACTGTAGGGATGCACAATCCATCATTGTGTTCACAAAAGTAACCTCTGATCATATTGACCACTAATATGGTGTGAAATCTGCACCCAGACTGAATCGTTTAAAAAATCAGAACGGTTAAATCCTCATGTGTTTAAAAAAAATTAAGCTGTTATGTCATGTCCGAGTTCTGATTTTATACCATGACTTTGTCTGATTGGCATATAAAGGATAACATGGATCCCTGCTAAATCTCAGTAGAGCTGTAAAAGCTAAATTCAAGAGCTCTCCAGGCTGGATTTATAATTTTCTTCTTTTTAGTTTGGTATCCTAATAGTCTCATCAGGGGTTGTGGTAGCTCAGTGGCAGATCTCACATTTCAGGAACTGCTGAGCCAGATGTCGCGGGTTTGAACCCACCGCAGCCCATCAGAAAAGGCATCCAGCTTTAATCCACTACACTCCATCTAAGTCCATGTCCACCCCCACAATGTGACCTGTAAGAAAGGACTTCACATTCTCATAGCCTTACCAGAGACGGCAGACAATATGCAATATGCTTTTGGGCATTAATATCAAATTTCAAGATCGCTACTAAAGAGGAAAACAAATGTCCCTTTATTTAGTATGAATTGTAAGGTTTGTATGTGTTGGATCATCAGTATGTGCAATGCTGCCATTAAAAGTGCAGACTTGGACTTGCTGTCTGACTTGAAGGAGTTATTGGTAAACTCCATCCCAAAATATCAAGACCACTTTGGTTTACTGAAGCTTTTTTCTGAACAGTACACAAAATGGACCTTATGCATGAATGTGTTCTTATTTCTCTCATATTGGTTCTTGCATAAAGCAATAGGAGGAAAATAAGAAAATCCTACATGGGATTCAGGAAATGTGTGCATTGGTCCTTTCTTTTTACCCACCTGAGAATGGTGATGCCTTACATTTTATCTTAAATTGGATGCACGTGCCAGGGATTTTGCAATTAGCATAAGGTACCAACCCAATAAATCTATATAAGGGCAGGAGACTTGGTGCCGTGGGCAAATCATCAAGCCACTGCAATCTGACAGGGGCTTGACGATTGAGAGGAAAATAAAATGGAGACACAGAAGAGGAAACTTCATTTATTCATCATTGTACATACATACTACAAAACGAGTTCTCTTCAATGAACGCGTCCTACTGTATAGGAGCACATGCTTTCTTCGGGGGCTGGGACCAAACCACCAATCCTCAGATTACTAGACCACTGCTCTACATCTCGAGCTATGCTGCCCCACATAAATATAACTTTGCTTCCATTATTCTGTAAACACTTAAAGCAAAGAACTTTTGCCCATGGTCTTAAATGAAAACAACATTCAAGATGTCTGATTTTTTTTAAATAAAATCTTAAAATATATGAAATATCCAACTCTCAATTGTTAAAGTGCTATATTAGGCATGAGTACCATCTGCCTAAAATGATGGGGGACACTTTTTGCAAAAGTGAGCGTCCCTGATGTATTCATTGGGATTCAACATGACCTCTTCACGTGAACACACCACAGCTTTTTTGCATAATCAACTGATCATTGTGGTTAAGAGTAAAACACAGCACACATCTGTCTCCTCTAGCTTTTCACTTCAACCCTTCATGGAGAGTTGGAGAATTATTATTTTAAAAGTAACAATCACAGTAAAATTGTATTTAAATATAACGGTTAATTTTGTAATGAGTCCACAGTGCACGTATGCCGAGCCATGGGGGATGATCTGTATGCATAAAAACTCAACTACCGTTCTGTTATACCAATAATTTTTCATCATTATTAATGTTTCGCATCACAAAACACACATTTTTGTGCATATTGGCTTATGTGTGATCCTTGGCCTTTTTGAATTCTATTTTACCTAAGAACAAGTGGGAAGTACACAAGTATAGATGAATGCCAAGAAACTTCTTAAATTGTTCACACACACAATAGAAAGATCAAATATGGGCATCCAGATGATTCATGCATGTGGCCCATTGGCTCGTTTGGGGAATTAGCAGAAAAAAGCAAGACGCTAGTCTTGGAACATGTCAGATTAAGTAATATAGCTGTTTGTCAAGGCTGACGTTGTACTTGTAAGGGATTTTCTTTTGGAAAGCATGCCAGTGTCATGTCCTTCATTGTTAACCTAGATACAAGTAGGGCTCAGCTTCTGTTCCTCATTTTATAATCAATGTATGCCTCTTAAGTACTGCAGTATGACAACAGTTATGTCCATTCGTATTAGGTATGAGTAGTAAAGTTGGCAATGATGTCTTTTTGCCCAGCATTCAAGCCAAACCCTAATAAGGAATTGGCTTTGTGGCTCTTCCAAAGGGATCTTTATGCTAGCTCAGCAGGAAAGCAAATACTTTTTTTCTCTAAAATTTTCCTCAAACTTTCCCTTCCTCCTGCTTGAGCTCCTGTCATAGTGTCTCCTGCCAATGATGGCAGCTGCAGAGGATTATGACACATGCAAGCTGTGCTGGTCAGATGAGCTCGGCCTGATGAGAGCTAGGCTCTGTTTTACACTGTACCCTTTTTTGTTGCCCCGCTCAACATGAAAATAAAATGGCAGTTTTTAAAAATATATTATTATATCTGCTTGCCCCGGGGAAGGCTTGGAAATCAGGTCTTGATGTTCCAAAGCAGGCATATTTTCTGTCTTAGGTGTGAAATGTTCAAGTAGATCCTTTGTAAGATCTTTAATCTGTCAATTTTTGGGGGGGTCATTCTACACTGAAAAGCTCTGTCTTCCAAGCGCCTTTCGTGTATGTTTACTAAACCTGAATGACAATGAATAAAAGTAACTTTGAGGTGTCCAAGAGTTACATTTTTGCCTTTTGCACAGAAAATTGCATAGAAGGAAAAGGCAGTTGACATTCAGCCAGACAGTTGTCGTAGATTCAATCAACTCCATGTCCAATATATTGTTACTTTTAAGATGTTTTAGTGCAATTGCCTTAATTTACATGTAATGTAATTTTTAGAGTGGAAAATCTCATTCTGGTACCACTCCTCTCATCATAAATAAAGAGAGACTAATTTTCTTCTGTAAAGGGTGATTAATAACCTTAATTTGATTTCACTGTACCTTCTGGAGCTCCCCACCCAGGAGCTCTCAGACATGGATTTATCCTCTGCTGTCATTTTTGGATGCTGTCCAGGGCATGAAGAATTAGCCTGAATTTTAAAAGCTTCCTCGACAGTGTAGCCGAGGAAGTGTGGTTGTAAAGGTATCAAAGTAGTATGAGAAAAAAAAGGGAGAACTTGGTCTAAAATCGATGGATGTTTTCCTTTTTGTGTGTTCGTTTGTGGTAAATGGACTCATTCATATATAGCGCTTTTTTAGTCTAGCGTCCACTCAAAGCGCTTTGCGTTGTATGCCTCACATTTAGCGAGCATTGGGGATTAAGGCCAGATGCCCTTTTCCTGATGCCCCATGGTGGGATTAAACCTGCTATGCCCAACTTGGGAGGCGTGCACTACTACTGAGCCACTGCGCCCCGTAGTCAAGGTCCAATTTGGTGTGTGCATTTAGAACCCTGTTGACATTGACCCAGTGTGTCAGAATTCTTTTTAATGGCTCTCACTGACCTTCTGTGTCTCAGTGATAAAAGGGCAAACCAGAGTTGACCTAATTTCCCTGACTATTGTTTACGCTAACTTATTGATCTTCGCCTTCACTGTGGATATGCTTCTCATGTCAGTGGTGGTAGTTTATTGTTGTATGTGTGGTTTGCCTATGCGCGCCTTTGGTCGTACATGGAACCGACCCCATGGTGTCCCTTTGCACAGTCACACAGTATCAATCGCTCATGTGCACACATCTAACCCTCACCCTTCAGTCAGTCAAAGGAGCACTTCATGAACGCCATGGGCGTGGGGGCAGTTTGTCACAGAGACGGGATTGTAAGCATTGCTCAAACACGCCGTCTGCCATCGTCTTGTTGCCTAGTCTGTGGCTTTTGGCAGCTTCAGAGTTGGTGGGATATGTATGTGTATGTTTGTGTGGGTATTTGTATAGGCGTGTGCCACCCATCCGGGAATGAACAGCTGTTTTATCAACAAAGTTCAAACCGTTTCCCATTTCTTTCATTTTTTTTACTCTCTTGAGGAAAAAAGGGCCATCACTGTTTTACTGAGTGGATGGTGAGACATTTTGCATCAATGTGTTCCCAGGCAGGTGGCGAGGGTAGTGTAATAGAACCAGTATTGTTTTTAACGTGCATTCCTCAAAACTAATGAGGAGAGGGAAAAAAGAACTGATTGCAACTCCACTGATGCTGCTTTTCTTGAAAGTCTGTTTGGAACAAATTTGGATATTTACATGTGACTAGGAATGATGCGGAGGAGAACTCATAACGTGCGGTTTGTTTGTGCCATTCTCACACCCCTCTTTTATATGCGAAGGCTTTGATTTCCAAAAGTTTTTTTTAAGGCTCACTGAAATGAAAACCCAATGTTTTCATTGTACAAAACCCCTGGGATTGTAGACACTTGTAGGAACTATAGATATGTGGAGGTTATTCCCTATCCACATGGCAATGAGGTGGATAAATGCCGACTCGTTTAGACAGACACATTCCCCATTCCAGCAAAATCTCAAAGAGTTCTAAATATGGTGGCTATTTAATAGTTAGTGAGCCGCTGCGTATTTGGTGAGTGGTGCCTGAACAATTTTCTTTGAGCCTATAGTGGTTTTCTCCAGATGTATTTATTTTTTGGGAGTGTTTTCATGAGTCAATTGGTTTGCTTGGTTTTTCCTCATCAAAATCCATCTAAACTTCTACATGTGATGTAAACCAAGTACTACTTTTCCGTAAACTTTAGTGAGATTATTTTTTCTTCCTTTTGTGCTACGTAGCACTTTTCCGTAGCTTTCTCCCAGTAATTCATTGTAAAACACAGCTTGTGCAGGATCCATGAATTTGAAGCCCAACTACCCACCAGATTGGGATTAAGATTAAACAATGATGGAAGCTTTTACCACATCCTCAGATGAATTAACCTTGACACAACCTTTACAGAATGCAAATCATCTGATGAGCTGGTTATTTTATTCTAATGTCATTTCTTGCTAATGAGCCTCGCCAGGTTTAATTTTGCTCTGCTATTATGGTGATGTCTACACAAATGGTGACCTGGACTTCTCCTGTGTCCATAAGCTTGTTTATGTCACTGCATCCATACTTGAAGACTTGATTTAAAAAAAATCCCCACAGCATGCGATAAAGAGGCCTTTGTATCCATGTATCCCTTTATATTGGACTCTGCTGGCTGCAATGGTTTTTCATCATGTTACTAGAGCTTGTTTTGCATCAATACTGAGCTCATCACAGACCTAATAGAGGTCAAGAGAGGCAGCTGAAATGGTGAAATTGGTACTCTAAGCCTTTCTAATGCTTTGGCATGATGTAATGGAATTGGCTGTTTCTTTTTGACTCCTTATTTTCTTGGCCCTTCACAGTTGAATAAATGTGCCCCTCTATAGCACCCATGTCAAAAAAGACTGCCTTTCTACTCCATAGAAGTGGTCAGTTGGCCTCATAAAAAGTGCTAGTTGTGCTTGGAACGCAATTGCCAAGGCAACCTCATAGTGAACCCATTATCTTGCCATGTTAAGTAAATTTCCATTACTGATGAAAATGTCAAGGCTTAAAAGAGGTTCTAGGCCTTCTGCATTATATTAGCAAAGCATAGTTGCTAATTGACAAAAGAAATACATGTACCAATGGGCTCCTTGTTCTTTAGCTACCATAATAACTAGGAATTTGTTGTGCCAGATTTTAAACATGCTCAATATTCCAGGTAAGGAAATTGAAGAAGTTTGCATCAGTTCATCTGGAGCTTTCAGATGTGTCCAGATGAACTGATTCAACTTTCGATATTAGACTTTTCTTGATACTAGCACTACTGCTCTTAATAATACTGCTCATTGGTTTGGTACTTAATTTGTTCTTTTAGCTTGTTTTGCAAGAAAGAAGAATTTGCTAATAAGCAAATTGACGTTGGCTTATTATTCTCTGGTTACTAATGTAAAAGGAACTTGGGCTTGGCTTGGACTGGTGGTAGATAGAGGAGGGAAGGGCTGGGTTGTGTTGACTGCATCCTTGCAGCCTCAGCCGGACCCTTATGTGAATAAGGGAAATGGGAGTGCAAGCATAGCAATCAAAAACTTATATTTTTCCAGACTTGTTCTGCTTGGTCAGAATATTTTTGTCTAAAATAATTTTGTATAATGTTGTATTACTCTTCTTATTCTAAGGGTTTTTATATACTTGTGGCACTGAGTTCTGTTGTTATGGGCCTGATAATTTATGACCTGCAATCTATAATGGCAACTTGTCTTGGGTATATCCCACCTTCACTCAATGAATGCTGGGATAGACTGTAGCATGACTCCACAACCTGACGTCAGATAAGCAATTGATGATGAATGGATGGATGGACTCTAGATTGTTTGGTTTCCTTCTCTATGATTTTAACATTTCCCAAGTTTGTACAGGAGCATAACCTCGCTGCTCACTGAAAGACAGGTGGTTTGAGAGAGAGACTTTGAGAAGGAGAGGGAGAGCAGAAATGCTATGATTGCAGCATTCCATAAATTCCTTGCAAATCATATTTACCACTATGGAAATCTCACTCCCTAATACCTCCAGAACCAGCTGCATAATGTCTGACCTTATCAAATACGTTAGGTTTTACTGATTTAGAACTGGCTCCTATGGGTTGTTCATCCCTGTAAAGAAAATTTCATCTGTTTTTGCACATAGTATGGTTGGCTTACAAAAAGATTCTACTCTCTAACCTCGTATATTTAAGCTGATAAGAAGGTAAAGGTAACCAACTCCTGATCTCAGATGAAGATTGAAACAATTAGTTTAGTGAAACTGAACATATTTCACATTGAAATAAAATGTGTCGTACCTACAAGTATATCTGAGGGGATTTCATTTACGTATGTGCAGTGGATGAATTTGTTCTTGAAGTGACTGCCGTAGGGGCTCTGAGAGACAGAGTAATTTCATTCATTCGCTTTGGCCCTGTGTCAAAACCACCACCCCCACACCACCCACTTACTCCCAGCTAGTTTTTACTACCTCAGGTGAATACATTCATAAAAAAATACCTGAGAGCAACATATGAGCTGACACCTGAGCTGTATTTTAAATGGAGGTGTGACCTTCCTTTTTTGTGATATGGATTAAGTTGGAGGAGTACAGACAGGTTGCCATTCCATCTCAGGGCTTGAATAGTTTGGTATTTGGTGTCTAGCTCAATGACACTTGACACTTCATATGATGAAAATTAGCCTGTCGTCTAGATCTGGCATATTGTAAATGTTTGTTAATATGCACTGTCCCTATAAAGAATACTATTATTCAACTTGTAATTCTATTAAAATGTTGTCATTCTCTGAGTTGTATTCTCCAAATTGCCTTTTATTCTATATACACAACATCCATCCCATGTCTGTCCATCTTTGAATAGAAATCCTTTTTCTGTCGCTCTCCCTGAGGTTTCTTCCTATTTTTTCTCCCTGTTATAGTTTTTTTTAAAGGGAGTTGTTCCTTATCGGATATGAGGGGCTAACGACAGGATGTTGTGTTGGTGTAAATCCCACTGAGGCAAACTTGTAAGTTGTGATAACAGGCTATACAAATAAAATTGACTCGAGCAACTGGATATTGATAGTAAGGGGTGAAGCCAAGATCAACAAGCCCAGGGGAGTAAGATATATCCTGATGGCTCACTGATGGCAAGGCAGTTTTATCCTTCTATCTATTCCCTCTGATTCCTTAAGCTTTGTCTTTCATAACCTCCCCGTTATCACCCTCATATACACACACATCTCACTTAGTAACAGGTCGTTTAACCTCAGTGCTAGCTTGGCAACAAAATGGACGGTGACCAGCAGGGACCACCTGCAGTAGAATCGCAGTCAAGCAGCATTCCAGCACAGGACCCCGAGACACAGATGACACACGAGACAAGAGGGACATGTTTGGATGTGAATAAGAATGGGGTGGCTGATGGCAGAGGTTTAGACATGGTGGGGCCATAATGGGCTAGGATCGGAGGCCAGCTGCTACCAAGCAACTCTAACAAGATATCCCATCCCATCAGAAGAGGGGATGCCTTAATGACTGTGGTTACACTTGTCATTTCACAAGGAGATCATTTTCCCCCCATTCAGTCATGCTAGAACTATCTGACTAATTAACAGGTCTGCTGGCAGATGTACTTTGAATCTTTTGCCATCAACAAAAGCCACATTTGGAAGTTGCCAGACTATCATTGTAAGTCTATGCCGTTGTCCAGTTGAACTCTCCCCACTGTGTGCAAATAGGCAATAAAGAGAAATTGAAAGAATGTGCAGAAAGTCTAATGTGGATGTGAACACAGACGTAGCTTAGAATGGTCCTTTTCAGGCTGAGTGTGAATAGGGTGCAGCATGATACATTAAAATATGATCTTTCAAAACAATTTTTTTTTAAAAACAACAACTATTGGGCTAGCTAACCAGAGCTAACGCATGTAAACTCCTCCAGTGTATGAATCAGCATTCAGTACTTTGATCAGTTAAGTTTATTAATTTTTGATAAACTTGACTAATTTTGAGTGAAAACATTAATATAACTGTAAGACATTGTTTGGTTTATTTTGGCCAAAGACATAAAACTATAATCCATAGTCATTATTTAAGAGTTAAAATTGTGTTTAGAGTCATCCTCTTACCATTGAATCCCATATTGAAAGGCTGTGAGGGTTTTTGTTAGTTTGTACTGTTGAAACCGCTTAGATTGTCATATTGGCTGAAATGCACGATGCCTTCTCTGCTTTCACACCTCATTTACCTGGAGTGCTCTAAATTGGTCCTGAGCACATAAGCATGTCATTCAGGCTTTCAGGACGCCTGGTGAACAAATTCTCTCTAAAGAAAAGGCATACACACAGTAGGATCCCAAAATATGTCCAGCAGTCTGTTTATGCCATATGCTATGTAAGATTGTGGTAATGTGTAGCAAGTGTAAAGGAAAAAAATCACCCAGCATTATCTAATTGAGCAGGTGTTAAAGCTGCTTGATTTAGGCTGGGTTTGGCACTTCCCAACAGCCCTTATATTCAGTCTGAAACAACAGTTGATCAATCTGAAAGACACAGATCTTTTCACTGAGGCTCTGTCCATGTTCTAGATTTAGACATTGTCTCAAAGATGTCAGAAGCATTCAGTTATCACGGATTGTGGTTTTATTAGCCCCTGCTAGTTAGTGGGGTGCTTTTTGTTGTTGATTGACTGGAGACCCAGTGATGAAGCTGCATAACCCCCTCTGAACCACTGAGCCCTGAATCAATGGAGCCCCTTTTCTCCCTTCTTTGTCCCTTTCCCCCCACAGTGCCACTGCATTCCCAGCCTAGCAGGGCAGTGTCTCTGGGCCAGGGCTGTGTCACGCACCCCTGTTGGCCCCAAACGACTGCAGTGGGGGGATCAGGGTTCAAGTGCTCCCTGTGGGGCGATGCTCGAGATGCCTAGCGACGCCATGGAATGGCCCCCATGCTGGCTACACCAGTAATTAATTTCTAACGAGAAAAGAATTGGCTGCCCTTGATTCAGCTAGCCTCTTGGTGCTAGCTGACCACCAATGCCCCTTGTCCCTTTCTCTTTCTCCCACATTGACTTCAAAGGCAAGGTGTGGATAGCCCCACCTGGCTTATCTTGATAGCGAAATGCTGCTAGGACATTCCTCACATATTAGTCGATAGTCGACTGCAGGCTTTATGGGTTAGGTTTTGGGGTTTTGCGGGGGGAGTTGCTGGCCTCACAGCGATCCTTATTCTCCTCGTATTTATTCCGTGAAGTCCTAATCATGTCAACCTCACCTCATAAGTAACATCAGGGAGCTCAAAAGATGAAACTGAAAGGACTTATTTGGACTTTAGTGTGAAGATTTCTCCATGTTGGGTATGCATGATGCATCCCTGCAAATTAGAATAGCTTTTTTGTTTCTTGGTTTGTTATTTTTGGCCCCTCTCCCCCTCCATATTAATGCCTCTTTGCCAGACCAATGTGCCTTCGACAAAAAGGGAAAGGCATTACCTTAAACCCCACTCAAAGACAATGATTGAAAGTAAGGCATCTATTATTTCTGTAATTTTTTTGTTTATTGGTTTCGATTTGATTTTGGTCAGTGCTGCTGTTGTCCGTATCCTAAGATTTCCTGAGAGGAAACAATCGTGTGAAATACAGGAAGCCATTAGGAAGCCAGGGCCTCATGTCTCTCCCTGCTGAGTAAATAGTGTCTAGGCCCCCCTCTCCTGCCTATTTAAGCCACTGTGAATGAGTTTGACGCTAGTAACAATAAAGACAGGAAATGAACTACTCGCACAGGAGCATGCAGGATACTCATTGTGTTCATAATTGACTGAGCTGGGATGGGTGATAAAAGCAAAGTATTATCTTTGTTAGTTGAAAATGGGTCAAAAGTATGAGTTTGTAATGAATGCGGTTACTGAGGCAACAGTGGATTTTATAATGCTGTATTTTCGGAGCGGTTTTACTTCTGTCGTTGATGAGCCAGTTTGTTGTAAAATGTGTGCTCAGTTTGAATCCATAACGACCCAAGGCAAGGTTATTCTGTTTAAATGCAGAGTGAAGCCCATTTTTACCTGTTAGGGTTAGTCTCCACGTTGTCTGAGTGGACATGGACTTAGATGGAATGTGGGGGATTAAGGCTGGATGCCCTTCCTGACTACCTGCAGTGGGTTTGAACCCACAACATCTAGCTTGTCAGTTTCCAAAGTGCGTGCTCTACCACTGAGCTACCGCGACCCTTTAAAAGCAGAGTACCGTGGGTAAATCAAGTCAGTCGTGTGTTATTCATTTAGTTATCAAGTGAGTTTGTACTGTCAATTTGATTTGGTGAGTTACTAATGTAGGTTGCATCAAGCACAAGGATAGCTTGATGTATAATAAGAGGTGTCAGTCAGCGAGCGAGACGGGGGATAAATACCTTTAAAGTAGAAATCTGAATGAAATAGGGGCCATCTTTACACAATATACACAAGGCCTGTGTTAGGGAAAAGTGCCTTGGTTATGGTATGTGCCTTTTGGAGCTCATAGAAGTCTTAAACAATGATCTGTTTACTGTTTGCTAACCACACCTGGCCTCCTCATCCTTAATTTTCTCTGTGGTATGTAGGTCTGAGTTGCTGCCAGACAGTGTTGCTTAAACTATCACCTGTGTAGAAACTCCCTCTTACCCCCAGAGGAAAGTTGTTTTGTCCTTGAACTTGCGCCATAAGCCTATTTGAGCTGCTGTTGACCTGTATTATGAAAAGATTGGTCTTGTAGTTGGGATTTAGGTTATTTCCTGCCATCAATCCTGCTGAATATTGGACAAATACTACTACATCAACAACGTGTTGCAGTAATGATCTCTCTCTAACCCCCATCTGAAACTAGAGCCATTACTTTGCCATTTGTTCAGGTATGCCTTAATGAATGCCAGTTGCTACAAAGAATTTAATGGACCGGTTTGCAAATTGCCATTTGAGCTCCATCCTTGGGTAAGGGATCAGCGGGTATCCGGCCCACATTTTGTACTTAGTGTAATTGATATTTGGTTTACCTCAAGATTACGCAGTGACTAATCAGGTTAGCATTAAGGATTTGCCCAGATTAATTCCAAGAGTCCAATCTCAGTAGACCAGCCACACGCCCTGTATCATCCCAAATGTCCACCTCACCTGCGATTTACAAGCATATGAGAAGGAAATAGGATCAAAAGAGGCGATTAAATCTAGACCAAAGTCTCCCTCAGAGAAAATGAGATGCAATGTAGTCGTCAGTCACAGACAGCTCATGTCCTCCTTTTTCCAATAAATTGATTTTGGATGGTCAGGCAGAGAAGAGTGGTAGTCCAGTGCATTCTAGTCAACTGATGCCATCACCAGGTCAGTCATGTGTTGTCCCCGTTAGATTCCTTGCCTTTAGTGATGTTAGCAATTGTATTGATGCAGCCTAACAATGGCTGGTGTGGACTTTGGCCGGTGAGCGTAAGCAAATTGAGGACATCTTTCCTCTGCTGTGTTCCCTAAAGCATCCAGTGATACACTATTCCCTCAGACCACAAGCGTACTTCCTGCTGTGTCTATGAGTGTCTCCTGCATCCCAGCAGAATCCCAGGCAACTAATTTAGAGGTGGTTAAGTGATTTAGCATCTGTTTTTTTTTTATTGGACCCTAGTGAGCCACAACTACACGCCCCTTTCCGCCAATCGCTGTCTCTGGCTGTGTCATCAAGGCTCCTTTCTGAATTTCAATCAGCCCCTGGAAGCATTGTTACACAGGATGTATGTTTATTTGAGGGGGATGGGACAGGAGGGTCATAGCTGTTGCAGTAGTGATGGTGCTTCTTGTATGCGTGTGTGTAGATCAAATATTCAGCGTGACCAATGGCCAGCTCATAGGAGGCTTGTTGATGTGTTCTCAGGGGGCACATGGCTTTAACTGCTGCCCGCGGGGCGAACCCTGCCCTCTATTCTTTACCCCCCCTTCCACAACTAGAACACAGGCAGCACAATCAATAAAAGTCTCACCCTCCTCATTCCTCACCCTCCTCCTCCGTTCACTTCTCCTCTAACTTCTCCTCTGGTCAGCCACCCCCTACTTTCCATTTATCAGCACTGTGTTTGATGTCAGCTTCATCATTCTCTGTCAACCCCCCCAACACCCCGGTTTGTGTAATTGTATTAGATTCTCCATGGTTGTATGGCTATCTTTGCTCTACCCAGCTGCTAGAAAGCCAGTGGGGCTTTCTCTGAACACCTATAGCCTAGCCATTTGTCGTAAAGTATCTTTTGTGCTTAATTTATTTCCATACCATGTTGCACAGTTATGGTTCATTGGGTCCCCCAATACCCTGGGGTAAATTAAGTTCTCCGTCTCTACCCATGTTCCTCATGCTCATTCCCTTTGTTCCAAGCTGCCCCTCTCTTCTTCTGATGGGGAGCGTGGAGATTGCCGATCAAGCGGCAGACTCATCCTGACGGGGGAAGAGGATAGATTAGGCAGTGGAAAAGTGAGTCTTGTGCATTTATTCACATAAGGCAAATTAGGACTTTCAGATTAAATCTTAAGACTCAAATCTGTTTCCAAGTCGAAATAAATCAAGTATTCAATCACTGAATCACGCTTTGGAAAATGTGCCACTGTTGATTCATTTAAATAATTACAATATGTAATCTCATAGTGCATGTAAATTGATTCATTTTATAACGTGCTTTTCTAGTCTAGTGACGACTCAAAGCACTTTATAGTATATGCCTCACGTTTACTGAGCATGGGAAATTAAAGCCGGATGCCTTTTTCTAATGCCCCATGGAGGGATTGAAACCACGACTTCTAACATGGAGGCGCGCGCTCTACTGCTGAGCTACCATGGCCCCAAATGTTGTTGTTTTTTGGTTTTGTCTTTTAAATAAGATTTATTCATTTCAAAGATGTGGTGTTTGATTTGTTGCACATGGATTATATTTGTAGTGGTACACCGCCAGCCTATTCAGTTCAACACACTGGCTCATAGTTTCAATGGAGTTACTTCCTTATTCTTTTCAAAAGCAGGATCAGATGGATCAGATCATATCTTTAGTCCATTTATATATTTTAATAAATATTTGAAGTGGAACAATTATGTAAGCCTTCTCTTTAAGAATATTTTCAGTATGAAGTATTTAATAACTGCTTTTATTACCCAGCACAAGGAAAGCTGTTAATAGTTACTATAGATTATTATCTAAATCTTTTCATTTATTTATTTATCTATTTGTTTGTTTATTTATTAAATGCTTCTGGTGATAATAATCTTTTAGAAACTGAGGCTAATTTGGCATATTTCCTTACACCTCCTGCATTTTTACTTTTGACTCTTGAGCCTTTTACTGAGCAACCTGATCAAACTGAAAATGATCGCTGGCCCAGATGTCTTTCTATTGATGAAAAATAAATACAGAATTTATCTTGAAACAAAAGGTAGTATGCTGTGGATATACTAATAGCTTGTCCACAGCAATAAAGGATATTTTGCGAATCAAAGGTCATGATGACAGATTTTTTTTTTTTACTTAGGGGGAAAATAGCTGTTTAAGAAATATCCATATATGTTTGGTCAATGCTTAAAAGGCACAGTGAGAGAATCCGTCTCTGTCAATTACACATGCACTTGCAACCTTGACGGCCACATTAGATCTCTTTCTACATACAGCGAGACACTATTAATAATGGATGCATCTCTTTCCCCGTTTTCCTCCCTCTTGCCCCTCCCCCCCAAACATGGCCCTTCAAGGCGTCTGCCCCACTCCTTGCCTCTCCCTCCCTCTTTACTTCCACCATGCTTCCTTCCTCCTCTCTGGTATTTCAGCTATTAGACTGCTAGCTAGAAGCCTTGGCAGTTGTGCATACATCATCACTGGTTTGGCCACACAGCCTGCAGCCTCTGAACCATTCCCTCTAGGTACCCAGTCAGACAGACGGATAAACCCATCTAACTCATAAGAAACACCGTTGAATAGTCCCTCCATTCACACCCTCTGTCCCCTGCTTTGAATCCATTACTACTGTGTAGATTTGGGCAGGAATATGTGTACATGTTTTGTCCTTAAGGAGGAATCCTTGGATGCGTTGACACATTGGAATTCTAAAGTGAGATTTAAGATATGATTGAATAGATGCAAATCATGTTCTTACGCTCATGCAAGGCTGCACTCAAGATGGAAACTTATGAGTTCTTCTTGTATCTCCTGTTTTGAGTGTCATATCAGCATTTTAGTCATTTTAGCTACGGTCGATGGCAAAGACAACAGGCTCTATACACAGTTCATTGGCAAGATGGACTTTTAACCTGTTTTTGTTAGGCTCAAATTACATTTTCAGATAAAGTTGATAACCTGTGTTTTTTTTTTATTATTACTAACTGATGCACAGTACTTCAGACAAAAACTGGGCCTCAGTAATTGCAAACAAGGGCCAAGTTAACATATGTACAGGTTTCATTGTATAGACCATTCTAGACCCTGAATTGCCACAGACCAGAAAGGGGCTTTAACAGTTAAAATTTTTAATGTTAAAAAAACAGATCTTACTATAACCTTCTGAGGAACAGCTGGCTCTAAATAGTCACCTTATACCGAGAAGGCTATACAGCCTTAATATCAAGTCTCCGCTTATACAGTTACAGAAAGTTTATTTACAACTAGATGTTTAGTTTTGACATACAGTAAAGGGTATGAGGGAAAATTGCTTTCTCTCCTTCCATTGTTCAACATAAATTATGATCAACCCTTGGGTTTGAATCCTTGGGTTTGCCTTGGGTTTGAATCCACAGCCTTTGGCTCATCTAGTCCAGAAGCGTGGGCTCTACTATATATCCACTTAAAAAAGTTCAAATGATAATAATTCAAAATGCATTGTAGAAAATAAATGCCATTTAATGAATGTCAAACATTAGTCTAGTTTTGATTATATTAGAAGCAGAACTTCTCTGGGGCAGCAGTTGGTCTGCTCAGCAGACAGTGTCTCCCATATTACCTGGTCATGCCGCTTATTGAACGGCTTTATGGCAGGTAGTATATCTTCTCTCAATAAGGTACAAGGCCAGACATTGCAGGCTTTCAGCGGTAGAAACTGGGCTTGGTCGCATCCTGCTGTCACTGATTATCACAGACCAAACCAGTGTAGAATAAAAATCAATAAAAAAAGAGGGGTGGTGGGGGACCAAGTAAGCAAGCAAAGCCAAGGTCTGAGCTGACAGATTAAAGATGGGTTACCAGCACTCACAGAGGAGACATCACTGAACAGTTCATGGACAGGTTGCTCTGCCATTTCCGGAGGATAATCCTTATCTGCTTTAACTGCATATGTGTCCTATGTTTCTGAGTGCTTTAATGCAGTTTTAAGCGCTATATGACCCTAGTAATGGTGCAAAGTGGTAGGATAAAACTGTTTACGTGATGCCTTACAGAAAGAGGTGAGTGGTTGGTCACTTTGGTCTTGAAGATTGTAGATTTTGTCAGTGTATAATCTCTGCAGTATCAGGGTGAAAAAACCCTTTCATCGCTGAAATTCTGGAAGAGCTAAACCTCACCACTAGGCTAGCATGCCATGCCAGCAGACCGTGCTTCAACACAGGGGCCGTAGCTCCGTTCTTCATTTAGTAATGAATTATTGTTGACCTTTTCTTAATTGAGGCCCAAAGTAATGCAGTAGAGACCAGACCTTTGTATATCAATCAGTTTAGTGTATGAGGTTATGCTAATTCCATAGTGAGTTACCAGCAGAAATGGGGTTGTCTGAGGACTTCTTTTTTGTTGAGTAGTGTGTGCGTGTGTGTGCGTGTGTGTGTGCGTGTGTGTGTGTGCGTGTGTGAGTGTGCGTGTGCGTGCGTGCACGCGCACGCTGAATCCTTAATGACCCAAACAACTCCACGAGACACTGCTGGGTCAGGATTACCACTTGGCTGTGTTCAGAGTTAAATATGAAAAACCTGGCCATTCCGAGATTTTTTTAGCCATGAAAAAAGGTGTTAAGGAGCAAACTTTTGGCCAAATTTTGATCATATGTAATATTCTGAATACTACAAACAGAAAATAAAGAAGACATTCTACAAATAGAACACAACTGTATCAATTACAACTTAATCAATAAAAAAACAATAGTTTTATAATAATTTTCATGAGATAACAAGCAACGATATTCGTTACAGATCAATATTGTCTAAATCAATCTCATCACCTTCCTCACAAGTATCTGTCTTGTCTTGTTTTTTTTGTAAATATAATCTACAGTAATCAGCTCCATCATTCGTGGAGCAGTGACAAAGTCTTGACAGCATTTTTCTCTGAAGTGAAGATTTTTTTTTAAATCGTATTATTGCTTCTAGCATGACTGGACTTAAATGATTCCTCACTTCAGTCTTCACGTTTATAATTGTGGAGAAGCAAAGGATTTCGTGTAGCATGTATGCAGCAATGCAACATTTCCTTTTGGCTCCGCCATGGCTCAGTGAGTCAACAACGGTCTGAGGTACCTTTCTCTGAGAATATGAGCCAGTTGAAACTCAGGCAAATTCAAAATCTTCTTCAGCTGATTTACAAAAAAAAATCATAGACAATGAAAGAATTCATATTATGTCAGTCCTACAGGTTTATGTTTCTTTTCTCTCCTTCCCTCTGCCTCTCCCTCCCCCTCCGTGACAACAGAACCTCATCAGTTCCTCAACATCTTTTTGACCCCTGAGTTACAACAAACCAGTCCTTTTTTGGTCCATCCTGACTTTGTAAACACTTTCTTCAGCTTCAGTGTAACAAGTGGATTTGGATTTTTAAGCCTTGCTTATGAAAATGAGAAATGTTTCAAGAATTATACATGTGTTTTTGTTCACTGTTGGCGTAATTCAGCGGCAGACTGCCAGGCTTTGTCCATCTTTGAGAAGACATTCATTTGCTTGATAAAGTAGATAGATACTCATTTGATTACATTTCGACACGTCGTGCACATCCTTACTTTGAACACTCAAATCTTCTTTTATATGCCTTGGCAGTGAAATGATTACAAATGATCTGATGCACCAAAGCCCTGTTCATTTCTGAACCAGGGCCGGCTGCACATGGATCAGGTCCCGGGGTAATACCACACATGTGGCTGATCTAATGCACTTATGCAACCACAAATAGCAGCTTTGTTGCAAGAATATTTACATGCAGTGAAAAGAGCTTAATGCTCAGAGCTGGGAGGGGAACTGATCTCTGACTGCACTCTATTACAAATACCTCTGGCCAGGGCTGACAGGACAGACTGACAGGTCAGGCAATCAGAGTCGAGAAAAATACCCAAAACAAAAGTCAGGATCAAACCGAGGTTAGGAGTCAAGGTAACTATCAAATAGGCAGGCAAGCTGGCACTGCACTCGGGAACTGGGAAATCTTTGGGAAGATCCAGAGCCGACCAATGAGATGACCAGCGTTCTTGTAGTTTCCTTGATACCCCTCAGAGGAGGTGAGTGGAGACAGAGCCGTAACACCCCCCCCCCAAAAAAAAAGTTAAGTAAATAAAAGTTGGAGACCCCTGGCGACCGACCGGGGGCACCAGGATGGGCCATGATCAGGGATCAGGCTACGACGAGCACATCGATGGCTAGCAAAGCCACTGACATGACCCCACTGCAGAACCTAGTCTTCACGGTATCTGGAACAAACAACCAGTCAGGTTGGCTAGTCTGGGGGTTAGGTTGGAGCCACTGGGCCCTCCTGACCACTGCCTCCACAATCATGATGACTACTCTGATCATCCAAGAAGTAGGGAGGATATGGAGTGGTTAACGCCTCCTGGGCAGCATGGACTCACTCAATGGGCTCAAAGCTCTTGAGGATGGCTGAGTACAAATGTCTATTGCCTGTAAGAATCTGCAATCTGCAAACACATCTTAAGCAACATTGTCGGATCCCATCTCATCAACTGGGTGCTGCATGGACACCAGCTGAGTGAACTCTACATCATTATCATCATCATTAATGGACTCAAATCTCTTAGGGATGGCTGTGTATGGATGTCCATTGCCTGAAGGAGACTGCAATTACTCATCCGAAGCAGCATCTCCAGAAGTCCTCTCCCAGGTCTTGATAAACCCCAGGCATGAAGGAGAGGTCAAGAGAGGCAGGAGGCGACCAGGGTGACAGGGAGAAAGTGTGGGCAGTGTGGAGACATCGTGCATAACAGGTTGTGCTCCAGATCAGGATGAGATCGGCTCCGTAGCTAATGTGAGCCAGGCACATGGAGCTCCAGCCACGGTCGTCCCACATATACGGAGGCCTGAGGGGAAATGAGCACATAGAACTCGATATTCTCCATGTAGTTGCCTGAGATGGTCAGGGTGATGGGGCCAGTGTGGTGGGTAAGGGGACGCAGGTCATGACCATCGATGACCGAGATGGCAAGAGGAGACTCCAGGGTGGAGAGCCGGAAAGCTGTAGTCAGGGTTAGATGCGAATCAATAAAGTTCTCATCTACCCCAGAGTCTATGAGCGCACCAATAGACAGGGTTTGACTCTGCCAGGCTAGGGTGACGTCGAACCTGACAGGGCTGACAGACGGCGGGAAATGGTTGATGCAGCTCATCAGGAGTCCCCTGTCTCTTTGGCCGGGAGGCACAGGAGTCAGAGAGATGGCCCCTCGCGCCGCAGTAGAGACGCATCCTTCTCCCAGTCCTCCTCCACTGCAGTGAGGTGAACCCATCCCAGCGGCATGGGTTCCTCCGTAACAGATAAACCTGCTCATCAACACAAATAACCACCAGACAGCAAATCATGTTGCTGCAGCTCAACATATCAGTTATGTAGACAAGAATAACCGGTTGAGTTCTTCTCTCACCGTATGTTAGAAAGGTGAAGATGTGTGATCTGACTGAATTTGACCGTGGAGTGAATGTTGGTTCCAGGTATGATGGTATCAGCATCTCAGAAGCTGTAGACCCCTGGGAGCCTCACACACTACAGTCTCTCAGGTTCACAGAGAATGGTGTTGAAAAACAAGAAACATCCAGTGAACCGGAGTTCTATGGGTAAAAAAATCTTGTTAATGAGATCAGACAGGAAGAGCCGACTCATTCAAGCTGACGAGAAGGTGACAAATAATTAGATAACCTTCCGGCAGTCGTGTGTGAAAGGACTCCCTCAATAGCACAACACATCGAAACTTAAAGCTGATGAGCTACTGCGGCAAAATACAACACCAGGTCGCACACGTCAGCTGAAAACGGGAAGATGAGGTTGCCGTGGGAACACAATCACCGAGATTGGATAACAATTGGAAATAATTATGTCACCTTGTCTGATGGAGCTTAATATTTGCACTGACATGTGGGTGATATTTTCACAATTTCACCTAAACATTAAAACTACATCCTGTCCTCAGATACTCACATTGGATAAATCACAACTCCATTAAAACCCCTCTAACAGAGAGAAAAAATAGGAAGAAACCTCAGGGAGAGCAACAGAGGAGGGATCCCTCACTCCCAAGCTTGATAAGACGTGCAATAGATGCTGTGTATACAGAATAAAGCACAAATTACAGAATAAAATACTGAGGATGAACTTAATTATAATGGAATTGCAAGCTATCTAAAGACTATGATGAACTTTGAAGGTGTTGTGGGCTCAACCCCATTGTAGGGTCCCAGGAAGGGCACCAAACACCAATCCCCTATGATCCACCCTGGTCCATGTCCACCCACACAATGCGGAGACCTGTCATGAACATACAAAAACAGACCCTCGTGAAGGATAATGAGGAGGACGCCAAGCACTGTCCAGATTTCGCAGGGACAGTCTGGGACCTGAGCCATGCAACCACCAGGAAACTAGAAAAAAACCTCTCCACACATCAGAGTGAGAGAATGATGTAACATTGAAAAAGGATAACAAATGTATGGATTTATAAGTGATATAAAAAAGGGGGGTGAGGAAGATGCCAATAACAATTTAGATAGTGATAACAATACCATGAAGACTTGGCAAGGGGGACAGACTCCACACCCACCTTGTTGAAGCATTGCCATGAAGAAGTCAGGCTGTTGTGGAAGCAAAAATAGGTCTTACCTGGTACTAGATGAGTGTACCCAATCAAATGGCCAATGACTATACTTGGCAATACATACTGTGTATTGATAGAATGTAGAGTAGAACCCATTTCAATGACATCTCCCTCTCTCTATCTCTCTCTCTCTCTCTCTCTCTCTCTCTCTCTCTCTCTCTCTCTGGCTGTTTCTGTGTGCAGAGGGCAGCACCTACGAGGAGAGCATCTGCAATGAGAGCAGTGTCTACGGAAGTGACTCAGCCTTCTACCAACAAAGTGAAGGTGCATAAACTGTTCCTGGTTTTCAAACATTTTCTTTCCAAAGGATTTTATGAATTCTACATAACTACTTTATGATTGGTTTTTTTTCCCTTAGTGGCAGGATATTGCCCAGAAATAGTGCAGTAGTGTATGTTTATAGTGGAAGACTTACCTGTGCGGCATTACTTTTGATTCATATTCATTAGTTATATGAATGATCAGTAAAGACACTTGTTTCTGGAGGAGTCATTATTGGTTTAAAGGGAAGTCTGTGTTTTTTTATGCCTCTGTTCTGCTTTCCACTTTACTATTTTTTAACATTGCAAATTTCTCCTTATGGGACCATTAAAGGGATATATTATCTTATTTTATCTTATCTAACTATTCACATTAAAAGATAATTATACCTAACTCCTCCTGAGATTTCACTGTAACTGACCTGGGAAGAAACAGCCACTCTGAAAGGTTCAAGTCCTCCTGCTCAGATGATGTGCTCTGGGTTCAGGAGCTTATGCAAAGACCTCGGGGTCATAGTAATCCTCTCACAGATCAATAAGTTCCCATTTGTGCTCAATGGTGGTGCTGTACGTAGTCCCCCCTGCCAAAAGACTGAGCCGTTGAATGATTAAGCTGGAGAAAAATTAATCGTTAAAGTGCTTTACAAGTAATCTCTTGGGTCAGGTGCCAGATGCACTCTCCAAACAGCCATGGAACACTGTGCCACTCACATGTCTCAGGATTTCTGTCCTTCTTCATCTGTTTCTATGTCTTTCTTCTTCTCTCATT
>OMLC01066069.1:0-25790 GCA_900302585.1 Regalecus glesne | reverse complement strand
ATATTTGAGGTGTTTTGAACTGTATCTTTAATCCAGCAGTTTCTTCCTTGCGGAAATCAAGACGGAATTCACGGATTCCCATCCTGGGTTAAAGTTTACTCAACAGACTCAAGATGGCTGCGCCCGATGAGTTATTTTGCTGGGAGGGCGACTGGGGTCTTCCATCAGTCAACATTGAGTGCCTGGTCGTACTGGTGAGTTGTTTAAATTGTCATTAAACTTAATGTGAAATGAGCTGTCTTTCGTAAAGATTGTGTTTTAAAAGACCTCAAGAGCTTGACATGAAACTCAAAACTAACAGAAGTCAGCTAGCATGCTAATGTCATTCTGCCCATTCTCTCTTAGAATCTAACACAGAAATTACAACTCAAATATATAAGTATATGAGGAAAAAATAGGTTAATATGGAACAAAATATTAGCATCCTCGGGTGAAGTTATACATTGGACTCCGTGAGAAGAGATTACAAGTTCCAGATGAATTCTATAGACCTCCAAAGACATCAATCTTGATGTCTGTTTTCAAAAAAAGAGAATCTCCTTTAGATAATTTACATTTGTGAGTAATCCTTGGCATGGTACACACGCTCTCAAATCAACGGTATATGGACTTTAGTGGCGATAAAAAGGTCAATCTCATTCACATTCTCATCCTATCATGAAGTCTCAACGTCATTCAGAATCTTGCGTCCGACGGACTTTTAGGAAACAACTTTTTTAAGTGCATTTTGATAAGGGGATTTTTACAACTCGGCTAACCTAAAGTGCCCAACATTAGTTACCGATTTGATTTAAAGCAAACTAAGAAATGCCACCACAGGTTAGGTGGGAGTGAAATATTTTCAGTCATTTCTAATAGGAAAGTGCCTTTGTCAGCCTTAAGCATCACACACACACACACATTTATTATTAGTATTAATGATTATCAAATGGCATGTATTGGTATTTTTTGTATCTCACTGTAAGGAACATATGTTACATGTATAATGCTGTATATGAACGCACTGTGAGTAATTGTGACGAGCTCATCTTCCTTGTCATAATTCCATCAAATCCTCTTAGACAGTCTTCTGCTCAGTAAAGGCAGGCTTTCTGTCACTGCTGGTACAACATGTCTCATGCCTCCTCTGATTTCTACACATGGCCTGAACAATTGATATTCCTCAGTAGGATTTTTTAAATCTTTGTTAAAGGCAGTTTATCATTTAGACTTTTAAAACATTTTCTCTACTGTATTTGTATTTTAGCTACGGGAAACAAATACATTAAGAAAAACTGGTTCTAAATTTTCAGCTACCACATATTCATTAAGAGACATGAATTTTAAAACTCTGTCTAATCCTAGCATCATAATCTAATCACCTTTGTTCAACAAATGAAATGCATTGAGAAGTAATAAGTCCATCGACGTTTTGGTAAACTACCAGGACCTGCTGATTTAACATCTTTGTCATGGGTTATGTTGATGTATCAACACAGAATGTAGACAGGAGCGAACCCTCCATGCTTCACTTAAGAATCAATCATTGAGAGGTAGCACCAATATGGTGAAACTTTTACTGCCATTGCCTTTTTTTAAACCCATTCCAAAATTTGGGAGGATAACCTGATCTTGAAAACGTCTGAATTGTACAATATTTTTTATGTTATATTATGTTAGAATTTATTTTTCTTCAATCAACTACTTTTGGATTTCTTTTCATTTTATCATGTCCAGTTGCTTGTTCTTTTATGTCCCACTGTTACTCAACCCCCATGGTGGTTGAGAAAGGCATATACTTACTTCTTTTGTATCCCCTGATACACAATGAGCAGCTGGCTACTTCTGTTCACCTGCCAGCTGCTGGTTTAGCCAAGGAAAAAAAAAGCTATTTTCCCCAGATCAACCCAAAGCTATACAGACACCTCACCACCTATGGAGATGCTATTTATAATGATGAGGCACATTACTCCAAATAGCTTCCCACCCATGAACATTGATGCTAGTATTTCCTGTGGTAATTGGCTAAGCCAGGGGCAACTTTGGAACTTGAACCATGAATGTCAGTGTCAAGAAGCTGGTGGTAAGTCCACCACACCACTGAAGTGGCATGGTTTAACTTTTGAAGTGCTACTGAAGATATCTAATGTTATAAAAATGGTTTTCGGTTGGTGTAGAAAACCTTTAATTTAAGTATCTATGTATATGTCATTTCACTATGCAACCCAAGAACTAATTAAAAGGGGTGACTATCTCTGAAACCATAGGGTGGAGGGGAAATCAGCGGGTACATAATTGTTGTCTGTGGAGGTGAAATCAGAGGGCATATAATTGATGTGTGTATGTGGACGCGCGTGTGCAAGTGCATCTGTTTAGTAATGACCAAACATCAAAAAGTACACAAAATTAAGCAAACTAGTCTAACATCTTTCCTAACCAAGAAACAACCAAAAGTGCATATTCATTCAATTGAGTTAAATATTTTTACAAACTTTGATCTTGCATCAGTATTTATGATCCCAATTCACAGTTCTCTGTTTCTAATGCATTTTTTCTTTCTGTGATTAAGAGTTATATTAGGTTTTGTTGTTCAATTCCTCATAATAAACCCGTTTGTGTGAACTGAAGACTTCTTCACAATATTATAGCCTTGCATGTATAAAAGCTCACAACTTCAGAGGAACAGAGAGCTTTGAGGCTCTGTTCTCCCAACAAACGACTCTGTTGTTGGCCCCTGATTGTCCCATACTGACAAACTCTTAACATATATGGCCCTTGACTTGGCTTTATAAATCTTTTGTTTTGTGAACTCGTTTGTCTAAGGTTTTCTTAATTTTGTTCTAGTTCTTTTTCAACGTTAACCAGAGAAGAGCAAAGGAAAGATTACGGGCAAGATGCTGACACGTTCGCGTGACCTAAAAGCACACGACTATTGTGCTCTCTGCTTTTAATCAATGCACAATCTACATTGTGTTTTTCTACTGAAGTCCTCGGTGGAAATGTGGTCAGAAAGCCTGAACATTGCATTAAATTTAATAGAGCTAACAGGAGGAGAATAGTTTGCTTGGAGAAAACTACTTCCTTTAAAGATTACAAAATAATTTCATACATTATTTTTAATCTTTTCATCAAACCAGCCACTTTAGACTTAAACTAAGCTATTTGGGTTTTCTTCCCTGTCAGTCATCTTCCACACATCAGTACCATCAGACTGAACTCAGACTCCACTGTGCTGCCTACTTTGATAAGAAAAAATATGCGAGGACTGTTTCTTTCATTGAGCTTAACTTCTGTAAAGTTGAGACGTTGGTTGTGGTTTTAGTCAGGCTTTATGGCCACCCAGATGACTCCTGTAGAACCGAGGACCGCAGAATTTCCATGACTGATGCTGTGTGGAGTCTCCTCTGACAGCCAGCGCTCTGAGCTGCAGGCCTCAGCCAGCCGTTACACACTGTCATAAGCTAACTTTTCCTGCTGGGTCTCTGGAGTGATTAAAGTCAATTTAAACATGTGTCTTTTGGACACACATCTGAATGAACGAACACTGGCCCCCTACACAAACACACTCTCACACAGTCATTTCTTTTGCGGCTGGAAAGCACTAATCTGTCATCTCTACTGGGAATGAGGCTGTTAGCTTTCCAAACCGCATGCCGACTACTGGATTCCAGCTGGGTGTGGATTTGGGTCTGTGACACTGAACCATGACCTGCTGTTTGTAGAGGACCTGGCTAACAGGTTTTATTTTGCATTATTTTTGAGGTCTTGGAAAGGTTTCAGAAAAAAGGGTACCTTGTTGACTTACCATCCTCACCATGCTGCCATCACTCAAACTTTACATAACAGAGACATTTGATTCAGTTTTCATTGAATATTAGCACAAGAGCAGTTATTGGTGCTTTGAATGAACATGTGTGTTTGTGTGATGTTCAGTAGTAGTCTTATTGTTGCGGAGTGAATAGTGTGTTATCTGGACTTGGTTTAACATCGCATTATCCTGATTGGAAAGATTATTACCAATCGAAGAACTCTATCTTTCCTGGTCTGGTAGGAGGGCTCCTCTTAGTTAGATTGCTGTTCCCAGGCTTTTCTGTTGGTCAAAGATGAGCTTGATTCTAAAACTCCTAGTTGTTTGAATGGTGGGGGCATCTATGGAAACCAGAGTTGAAAATGTGGTAGCTGACATACGGTTTTCCAACAACATCAGCTGGAAAATCAAACAGAGGAATGGTGACACATGACCCCCACTAAACCCTCCACACATTGGGACAATCTAGCATGGTTAATGCTCACACCACAGTAACATGTTTTAAATTTAATTTGCCAGACTCTTATTCAGTCCTGTCTGATTCATATTACACCCGGGGGTTGACTAATGAAACCAGCTTTCTATTGTTGGTCACTTGGAGTCTGCCAGTACAGACACAGTCTTCCACTGTTGTGGGTTTAGGTTACCATACTGAGAACTTCCCGAGGAATCGTTCGAGGCTCATTTCTTCCACCTCTTAAAAAGCATCCACCCACGTTCTGAATTTAACAACTCCTAACTTGGAGTTTTATTTATTTAGAGTATTTAAGAACCTGTGTAAGTTCTAGTTTAGGTTAGTGGTTGTAGCTGGAGCGTAGTGGTGGTTGTGTGATGACCCATTACTCAACCTGTCATGAACGACAATTCTATTAGTTCCACTTCAGAATTCTCAAATACTTGGACTTAGTGGTACCCACTGAGCAGGGCCAGAATGAAGATCTAGGAACTATCTCCAATACCAGACAGTAGCTAACGGAAACAAAATCAGAACCTTGATAGTGGGCAGAGAGCCATAAGTCTAAAGTCTATCCATTTATCAAACCAGCAAACTTCAGAGAAGTATAATTTATTCAGTAATAGTAGCAAAGAGAGCTATGTGTTTCTTGTTGATTGGCGTCCCAGGCGGGTGGGTTTGTCTGACCAGGTCAGCCAAAGTGCCACTTGTAAGGAATGTAAACTTAACTGATCCTACAAAAGGTGATCCTGTCGCACAGTTTGTGTTATAGATTGAGCAATCATGTGTATTTTACTCTACCCATCTGGCACCACTGAAAAGGATTTTCAAATAAGATTGGAATCACATCTGGCAAACACATACGCATCACCTCATCTGTAGTGTTGCACATGATTTTCCGAGTGAGAGAGAGCGGGGGGTTAATTAATGAAAATAACATTCAATCAAGCTTCTAAGGAAGGTGTGTGCTTGTGTCTCAGAGTGGTTATTTAGGGAGAGGAGGAGGTGGAGTTGAAATGTTTTGCTTAAGAGAGACACTTGACTGGATGGAGAGAAGAAGAAGAGAAAGAACTTCTTTGCCTATGCAGGATGTCTATTAGAAATATAAATGGTTTAATTCGGGCTTGGTCTCATGGCTTTACAACCAGGAAGGCCGAGGAGCAATTTCCTAATAAATCTGCAGCCATGATGTCAGCATTTGATATTGTTAAATATGGAGTAGACAGTGGAGCTTAGCCAAGACTACACTGCCCTCTCTACCAAGGATGTGGTTGTATTCAAAGCATCCCTCTACCAAGAGTCTGTGTATTTAACGTCTTGCCACCAAAGATGTGCATGTGTGTGTATTCCACAACACCACACCAAATGCATGCGTGTTCAGCACATCCCTTTCTGTTCAACAGATCTAGGCATGGTCTATGGCAGACTGTCATTTAAGTATTTAATCATTCTCAGGGGGTACATAGCTCAGGAGGTAGAGCAGGTCATCTGGTAATCCGAAGATCACTGGTTCAATCTTTGGCTCCTTCGGAAAAAAGTGTTGAAGTGTCCTTGAGCAAGACACTGAACCCCTAGCTTGCACCTCAGGCACTGCAGCTTCCCATAACTCATATATAATAGGATGGGTTTTATGCAGAGGATTAATTTCAATGTAAGAATAGAATGACCAAATGATTTGTGACGTAGATGGTGCCAATTTTATTTTGAATGAAAAATAAAGAGTTTGTCTGGTCAACTGTGAAGGAATTGGAGGAATTGTCCCTGGGTTTGAGGAGTTTGTTTATTGTGGAAAAGAGCCCCGGGGTTGGTGGAGCCCTGAGTGTATGAGGTGTGAGTAGTAGGTGGACCGGACTGTGATGAGAACACTTTTGTGTTGTTTAAAGGTGGTCTGTGTAAGCTTGAAAATGCGCTAGTTAAACCAGTTTTCTTGCAAAGTCTTTTGAGCTGGAGCTTATGGGATTTCATTTCATGGTGTATACCGGGGAGTTGAGTGTGTGAATGAGACTATTTTGGTTTTAATGGGGACCAGCTGATTAAGACATGAGGAGAGTGAGTCATTATGATAATTGACAAGATTGGAGGGATTATCAGACAGCGGGGGAGAGACCGAATTTTTACAGGCAAGAGAGGCAGAAAGCTGAGGGGAAGATAGATTTGAAATCTCTGAAGAACACTATGCATTACATTTTGGGATAGGGATAAGGACGTTAATGTCAATACTCACTGACTATTCCATACATCTTCATATTGAATCCAATATCTGGCTTTGTGGATCTTATTCGTTTGCTGTTAGTCCATTAGAGGTGCTTTTGTCTGTGTTTCATGTGTATGCACTGCATATGTAGTGGTACTAGTCTTTTGAAGACCCTGTTGCCTGTGTACCAAAGACCAGTTTTTACATGTCTAGATTAGTCTCCACATTGGGTGGACATGGATAGATAGATGGAGGGTGGGGGGATTAAGGCTGGATACTCCTCCTGGTGTCCTTCAGTGGGATCTAATTCACGATGCCTGGCTTGTCATTTCCTGATACATACACTCTACCTTAAACTACCGTGGCCCCATACTGTTGCCTGTGTACAATTTAGTTATTTAATTATCCCATTTCACGTGTACCATGTGCGAGTATGTATCATGGTGCTGTGTTTTTCTGTTAGTGTTCCTGCTCTCTGTGTACCATGTGCTATGTTAGTCTGTGATGCTGCATTCACAGGAAATTCAGGAGGTGGCAAATGCCAGTTGGCAAAACATAGCAGGAAAACCACAAACTAGCTGATGGAGTGGCAGGACTGTAAAAAAAGAAATACATAGTTGCTATTGTGATGTATGGTTTGCAGAAAAAAGCTACGAACATGTTTTGTTTGTTTTATTCTATTGTATACAGTAACTTTGTCAATTCACATGCCTATGAAATCATATTTTCCTCACCCACCATCTTTTCTCTGTGTCGTGATTTGCCATGTAACGCACAGTTGTAGATTCCATTACCAAGCCACTTTATTTGGTCATTGTATTCTCACAGTGAAATCAGTCCTCTTCTTTGAACACATCCTATTATATCTGACCAGTGGGCAGCAGCAGCGTCCAGGGAGTAGTTAGGGGCTTGTCTTCCCTAAGGGGACTTCAACATGCTTTTTGAAGAAGCCGGGGATTGAATCAGTGTCCTTCTGATCACTAGACAACCCAGTCTACTTCCCGAGCCATGCCACCCCTTACAGAAAAATGTTAAATATTTTAACTTTAGATGGCAGTGCTGTCTACCATTACCGTTGACATAATTTGCCAGTGTCATATGGTTTACCGTCCTCCTCTCATTCATGATAATGACTCCCTGCTTTGCTATCTGTCATTTAACGGATTCCATATGAAAATGCAGTGTTAGAGGTCCTATTGTCTGTGTGACATGTGCCACTATGTACTGTTAGTTTTCAGTTTAACTGCCACCAATCTTAATCTCTGTTCTGAGATTGTGTGTGTGTGTGTGTGTGTATAATCTAGACCAAATCCTGGAGCTCATGGAGGGTCATATCATTTTAGACCAATTTAATCCAGCTATCGCCAAAAGCACAGTACTGAGACTGCATTATTAAGACTGACTAATGACTTTCTTATGTATGGTGATGAAGGTGAATACTCCATTCTCATTCTTCTAGATTCTAGAATGATTTTTCTCAATCCATTAGATTTGCAGAATATTTGGACTGTTCCAAGCAGCTTCTATAACCCCATCCATTTAGTCAGGCCTTTCTATGGACCAGTTGTGGTTGGTTTTTAGCTTGGTCTTTCTATGTCACATTTAATTTTCATTTAATTTATATTTCCTCCTTATTCTTATTTTCTATGATTGCATATAAAGTAAGGGGCATGGCTCAGTAGGTAGAGCGGTCGCCTGGCAATCTGAAGGTTGCAGGTTCGATCCCCGCACCTGCACAGAAGCTTTCTGAGGTGTCCTTGAGCAAGACACTGTTCCCCTAACTGCTCTGCCCTGTGACAGACTGGCGACCTATGCAGGGTGTACCCCGCCTTTCACCCAATGAGAACGGAGATACGCTCCAGTTCCCCTGCACCTTATTTCAAATAAGCGGCTGACAATGGATGGATGGATGGATATTCATCATCATCAACTTTAAAATCATTATCTCTAATTGCTCCTCTATATGCTATTTTTATTGGTGCTGTCAGGGTCCTCCATTCCAGCAAGTATTTGAATGGATGGCATATAAAGCACTTTGGATGGATGGCATATAAAGCACTTTGTAACCACGTGTTTTTAAAAGTGCTATGTGAATAAACTGCTACCTACTCTGTATTCTGTAATGTTTGGCTGGCCTAAATCTGCAGGCACAGCCAAGCCCAACTGTCAGTATTTTAGACTGTGACAAGTCCAATTCATTGGAATGCTTTTCAGTGTCTATCATATAGACAAGCAAGTTTTAGTGTCTTTCAGAGAGAGAAAGGCTTGTTAAAGTTGTCTGACATCCGCTCAGTCTGAGGTCGGAAACCCTGCAGTAATGTAAAGCTCACTAGTAAAGGAGAATTTACTGTGATGTAACCATCAAGCCTGTAGGTTGTCTCTCTTCTTCTTGAAGAGTTTCATAGCGAGGAGGGGAGATTTGGTTTAATGAAGAGACATCTAGAAAATATTTCGACCAACAGGACTTTTAGCCAGAACTGCGCTTCTTCTCAGTATAGGTTATTCTTGGATTTCACCTTGCTTGGAAAAACTGCTGTTTCTCAGAATGAATAATAAAACTGGTCCAGAGTGAAAACCAGCTCACCCCCTGATTCTTAATGTACCTGGTCTCATTAAGAGCATCTGTTAGCCAACCTCAATATTAACTTGGAGGGATTCCAGCTGAGTGCACTGTTTGAGTGACTTCGGCCTGTACCGAATTCTCATTAGCTGGTATCTCCACTAAGTTCTTATTGATGGATGTCTGTGCTGAGATTTTATTAGCTGCCATCTGTACTCACCTCTTATTTGCTAGTGTCCACTAAGTAGCTCTTTGGCTGATATCTGCACTAAGTTCTTTTTTTGCCATTGTTGATGATAAATTGTTACCTGGCTGGTGGCTTGACTATGTTTTCATTGGCTGGTATCTGTGCTAAGTTATTTTACTGAATTCTTATTTGCTGGTGACTTCACTAAATTCACATTTGCTTGTGTCTACTAAATTTTCATTGGCTTCTCTTCACAGGCTTATGCAAAGTTTTCAGGCGCTCCACTTAAACTTCATAAAATCTCCAGCCCATGGAGGAGCCCAACTGGTAAGAAGGCATTCTCTTTTTATTTTGGCTGTCGTACTAACGGTAGTAATGATGGTAATAATAATGTCATTATTATTATCAAAAGTACTGTTATCATGATTAATGCTATTATTATAATGGTATTAATCATGATAATAGTAATAATAATGATGATGATAGTTTATGGACTCTTATTCCTACACATTCCTAACTAGCAGTGTCCCAGTAGAAAACAAGGGATTTTATTTGCAGCTGTTGTTGAAAAAGAAGGATGAAAATTTTCGACCAAATAATAGATATTCTGTTTTTCCTGCTCTATCAGGGTCTCTGCCTGCCTTGATGACCAATCAGAAAAACAGCTTATCAAGACCCAATGACATCATCATCCACCTCAGGAAACAGGTGAGCATCACACACCCTGTTCCTTGTGCCATATTTTCATTTCATTTTTTGTACGGCCATTTCTTTTACAAATACCTATATGCAAAAGACTTTTGCCTCAGACAACAGCGTCAAAACTAACCAAGCGCACAGGCAAGTTTCATGAGCAAAAATGTAAAAGAGGTGGCCATAAAGTTTCAGACTGACCAAATCGACTGATCCTCTGGTTAACCTTTCAAGCTCTTTGAGACATGGGTGCTGCAGCTACCCACTGTTCCAATACAACAGGATTAGTTAAATGCAAAGGATTTTTTTCATTGTAAGAATTTAATAACCAAATAAAGTTTCTTTCCAAACTTCCTTAATGTGTATCAGTGAAAAAGCAGTAGAAATGGAACTTAGCCAGTGGGTTGACATGAGTGACTGGTCATTTTGGTTTTGGCCAGGATCAGAGTTAAGGTTTGCTAACAATTATGTCAGGGTAACATAATGTTAGCCATTTGCTTCATGCTAACAAATGGACCCATTTAGAGCAACTCATTATTGCTAACTCGTTCATGCTAATGTTTATTGTTGCTCTCATAATCATTTTGACACACTGTGGTTTTCTTGCATGCAATTTGTAGAGTAATAACTTGTGCAACCATCCGGTCTACAGGGCAGCCAGGCTAAGGCTGGTATCAAATTTGTGGAGAACCATAGATTAACATCACTCAGAATCAGAAATTCACATTTAACACATACAAATAGAGTTTGACAGCATAATAGATAAGTAGTGTTTCATAAAAGCAATGATTATGGTGAGGATGTGGTGAACTCAGCACTGCACTTGAGGGTATTCTTTAATGGATAGATGAGGACGTAAACATAGTTATCAACATTACTTTGTACCTGGCCCTTTCATCACTATGGTGACCTCAATAAGAGCATCTTGCTGCAGGTTTTTCAGTTGGTGATGACTGGTTTAAAAGGAGATTTAAATTTTTGGGGACACAACATTACGATACGAAGCTTATGAAGAAGAAGAAGCTTTATTTGATTGTCATCATACATGCATACAACAGAATTGGTTCTCTGCATTTAACCTATCCTATTGTAAAGGAGCAGTGAGTATCTGCAGTACCCAGGGACCAACTCTAGTTCTTTCGCCTGTTGCCTTGATCAGGATCATAGGCAAGAATATTAACCCTAACATACATGTCTTTTGATGGTGGGAGGAAACTGGAGCACCCAGAGGAAACCCATGCAGACATGGGGAGAACATGTAAACCCACAGAAAGGATCTTAAATGGGATTCAAACCCAGGACCTTCTTGCCGTGAGGTAACGGTGCTAACTGCTGTGCCACCATGCCAATAAGCAGAATAGGAAGCACTCATTGGTTGACACCTTTGAAGACTTGACTCACTAGATTTTATGGACTAATGAATGCCAGGAGATTGCTGTTTTATAGGTGAGCTCATAAATTTTAATCAGTTGGAATTCCTTAGGATTCAGCTGGTATCAATTGGATTCATTCTATTTCAAGAAGTGCTATTTGAACTCAGTGGGAGTTATTTGAACTCACAGAGAGTGATTTGAATTCTTTGTGATTCATCAAATCAACAGTTACACGAGTTAGTTCTGATACATCAGGATTTATTTGACTGCATTATGTTTCAGTAGGGGTGCTTTGAATGCGCCCTGATTCCGCAGGCATGGTTTGAATTCATAAATTCCAAATGTATTTAGATTAGTTTGACCCACATTCCCACTGAAAGAAGTCATGTCTATCAGCCAAACTTGACAGCCCCACCCCCACTACGTTAAATGTTGCCGTTGAGCACCAGATGGAAGCCATTACCTAGGCTGCTTGATGGCTCCTAACTGTGGTAGGTTTGATGTGAACCACAGAGTGAGGCGGACTGGTGAAGTCATGGATACAGTAGCTGATGCAGAATGCTGCTCATGTCACTGTATAAGGGCTTTCGCTCCCCTTAGAAAGTCTCTTATTTCCCTCTGATAAAATATTTTCCTTCTCTCTCTTTCTCAATCTATCTCTCACTCGCTGTCTTTTAGTGGCTCAATTGTTTCTGCTGTTTCACTTTGATTCAGCTTTTACTTAAATTCTGTCCTCCTGTTCTGTCTTTATAATCATTTCCCCTCCCTTTTCTTTCTATTTTTTGCTGTTCTATGTCTTTCATTGTTTTATTTCTTACTTTTGTAGTTGTGTAGTAATCAGAAAGGTTGCTGGTTTTATCCTTGGCTCCTTCAGAAAGCATGTTGGAATGTCCTTGAGCAAGACACTGAACCACTAACTGCTCCCCAAGCACTGCAGCTGTTCACAGCTCCTATACATAAGGATGGGTTGAATGCGGAGGAAAAAAATCACAATACAATGAATACAGTGACCAAATAAAGTTGGTTTTCTTTTGAATCACGGGATTTGCATTGTTCCTTTTGGATTTATCTTTTTGACAGGTTTTATCACTGAGAACAAACAAATTGCTAGAATCAACTTCATAGTGAGATAAGGAGTGGAGGGGACTGAAGGGAATGATTTTAATTTTGATTTGTGTGGTGGTTATTATTTTTTCACCATCTATTGAAGAATAATGCATTAAAGAACTTCCAGAATCAAAACGAGTTTCTCCTAATAGTGATTTGCGGTGTTAAGAAGTCTCCACATGATATTAATAACATGTGGTGCTTTTCTGTCACTTACATTCCATTTCCATTTTAGTCATTTAGTTGAGTTCTATCCAGAGAGTTCTAGATGGGTAAAGCAGTAGAATAACTGTCATCTACATCATCTCCAACATTAAATAAGAAAAGTGGAAGGGTTGTGCATACAGCCATGTATCCCAGCATGCACTCTGTCAGAACAGCTGGAGTCAGCTTGCAGTAATGAGCTGAAATGGAAAATGGGCCAGAGGGCCTCTAAAGCCCCATTCACTAGATCTAATGGTGTTCATGTTGTGCAGCCCAAGCTCTCTGTCAGTTGAAAGCCCCTGAAAACTTATTTTCTTAATCCACTTCTTACAAAAAAATAGGAGAATCCTACTAACTGCAGAAAGAGGAACAAATCTGATCATTCCAAATGAAAGTAAATCCAAAATACATTTTATCTGTTCTCTTGGTGGTTTAAGTTGGATTTTGTTCGAGATTACCAATGTCAAGTAATCCTGTCATCAAACGTACTGGTTAGAATTGGAGATACACTCCATCAGCTTCTTCTTTATCACACTATAACTCAACAATTACCGATATTTTCATCTCTGATATGCAAAGAAAATCCCCAGTAAACATGCAGACATTTTAGAACCCAAGAAACACTACAAGCACAAGGTTTTAAAAATTGATGAAGAATGTTGAAGGCAGACAAATTGGGGAGTAATTGCAAGTGAGTATTTTGGGTACACATATCTCAACCATTTGGGAACACTTAAGATAACACTTAATACGGATCAACTTGATGTGAAAAGGAGAATAGAATATGCTATTCCATAATTCACCAAATGGCATATATACATGAGTTGTATTTATGGTAAGCTCCAAGGGAAATTAGACAACTTCACTTGCTAACAGGAGAGTTGCTGTTCCTGACCACCACATCATTGGCTTGTTTTATTTTTTTTCATTCAAATATATATGCACTTATTGACAGTAGTTTACATGTTTTATATTGCATATGATAAATTCCATTTCTTTATGTACTGTTGCAATAAAAATATCAAGGTACACTCTTGAAATTAAACTTCAAGATACCATCATCATCGAAGTCAATCAAGTTACTGTCACAACTTTGTTTTCAAATCAACTTTTCCCACGTCCTTAGACATCAAGCTAACAGCTCTTCTGATATAGGATTTAAACAGATTTCAATTATTTATTCTCTCAAGTGACTTGCTTGGTTGAATAAAGTTCAAATGAAATTAACCTCAGTCTGCTGGTGGGTGTTTTGAAAGAGGAGATACAGGACTCTCAAAACACACACCAGCAGACTGAGGAACAGCTCCTGTCCTCGGGTCATAAGACTTCTTAGTGAATGACATGCAAACTTGCTGTCTTTACAATCTGATTACCACCTGTCTTGTATCTTAGATTACCGATCATATATGTGCCATTATTGCTTTTTATACCTTATCATTGATTCTACTCACATCTACCTATTTTATGCTCAATTCTGTTATACATACTTCTTTACATACATATTTTGCTTTGGGTCATACTTATTGCTTTATATGTATGTGCATGTGTGTACACTTCTTATTATATATTTTCTTTTTTCTTTTGTTTACTTTTTGTTATGGAGTCTCCCAGCCTAAGAATTTCACACGACTGTATTTGTACAACCGGAGTGACAAAAACATAAAAGTCTTGAATCTTAATCTTTTTTAAAAAAAGACATCCTATTTCTCCAGACGAGGTTAACCGCGTGCCAGGTTCGGTTTCAGTCCCTTTTATATATATCAACTTCCACTGAAAGCTGTCCAATGCAACTATGGTCCTGTTGTTAGATACTGGAAGATGACCAGTACATCCAGTCTTCTGTTATTTATGGGAAACTGACCAGTACAACCACAGTCTCGTGTTGGAAAATGGGAGCTGACCAGTAAAACCACAGTCTCCTATTATTGTAAATGGGAGATGGCCAGTACAACCACAGTCTTATGCTTTTGGAAACTGGGAGCTGACCAGTACAACCACCAATTCCTATTGTTGGAATTTTTTTAGATGGCCAGTGCAACTACATTTAAAGCGATATTTCAGAATTATTCAGATCTGTTCTTTTCTTCCACTAACTATTAATATTTTTGACTGGTAGGTTGTGTTCTCTTGTTCAACTATCCTCTAGATCTTAATGGACAAACAGCTCTTGTTAGCCAGCTATAATGTAATGCAGTTCACAAGGGAGAGTTGATCATTCTTGCCTGCTTGCAGCACTGATTATATTGCTGGTAGGCTTTGTTGTGGGAAGTTTAAATTCAAAACCTGCGGGGCACTCCAGTGGTCGAATGGTTACAGTGCATGCCACATAACCACAACATCTCTGGTTTGATTCCTGCCAGGGGCCATTGTTGCATGTCATAACTCTCATCATGCTCCTTGTTTTCTGTCCTTTGCTTCACAGTCTGCTATCCAATAAAAACAAAACTGCCCAAAAAGTAATAAAAACAAAACTGTAGCTGTAACTATACACTTCTTTTAACTATCTTCCAGAAATACAATGCAGACTACGACCTGTCAGCCAAGGAAGGAGCAGACACCCTGGCTTTCATCTCTCTGATAGAAGAGAAACTTCTGCCTGCTTTGGTGAGGGAGACTTGGCAGCAGACAAGATTTCCTTTTTTTTAGGTTGGAATAGCTAGGAGGGATAAGATCTAGATCTAAACTCCCTCTCTTCTCCTTGGTGTTGAATTGGGAAAATAAAGTAGAGGTTGAGCTCAACAACACATCTGGACTGAACAAGTCCAAGAGAACTTTCTTATCTCACAGCCAGAACACAACATTACGTGGTTGGCTCAAATTTTCTAAATGGCTGTATTTAAAAGCCCAGCCACCGCTGTGTTTAATCTGACCTTATGAATGTGGGTTTGTGCTAAAGTTAGCAGTTTCTGTTTTTTCAACCTAGGATCCACTGACGCAGTTAAAACAAAGTGACATTTGAATGGTGGATTTTAAATCTTGACTCATCTGCTGGATGTAAGGGTGATGTCACTCATTACACAGCCCCCTTCTTGCTTTACTTTTATGTTTGAAATAATACTAAACATCGGCGCAATTGGAAAATATAAAATCTTATAAACACTAAATTTATGAGGCTGTTAAGTAGCTTTTTGTGTCTGTTATAGATCTACACTTTCTGGATTGAATCAAAGAACTATGTGGAAATTACGCGCCGCTGGTTTGCCCAACACATCCCCTTCCCCTTCAACTTCTTTCTGCCGGGACGCATGCAGCGCAGGCAGCTGGAGCGGCTGCGGCTGGTTCGGGGTGACCCAAGTTTGGAATCTGGAGAGGATCTGGAGAAAGAGGTGAGAACAAGGCTTCTACAGAGGAGGTAAGGAAGGGAAGAAATCCTCAGAATGGGATAACTTCCAGTGGAAACCCGTTTCTATTTAGACCAGCTAAGAATGCTGAAAAACACTGGGACTTCTAAAAGATGGCTGTGTCTAGCTAATTAATTTTTATTAAAGGTCACAGTTTCCATAAAAAGGAAAAAAAATCAGATCCACCAACAGCTGTAACGATTTTTCAGGCTAACTTGATGTTTAGATAAGATAGGAGTGCTCAAGTTGGTCGGTTACCTTGTAAGACAGTTAGTAGACAAACCTACTAGCCTCTGTATTTGTCTGGTGACTAGCTGTAGCGTAAGACATCCAGACAGACATTCATAGCAAAAGATGAACACAAAAAAAGAGATATCGTTTCAAGACACCAGTTGCTCATGTTAGACCCCCTCAGGCATCTCAATGCAAGGAGGTACTCAGAAGTGTCCCTCCTCAGAAAACTTTTTGTGCTTCCACTCACAGAATCACAGCTATCAGGGAACCTGTGTCCACCCTGACACAATTTTGATTCCACCAATGATTGATCAGAAGTTTGAGAAGAATCCAATTCTTTTTTTCTGTGTCTGGATTGTTGTTGAAATTACTTTTCAATTAGGAATGACTTTATTGTCACCTAACCCAATTTCAGCAGAGGGCAACGTTACAGGACCACCAGCACCCCCTGTCAGCTCTTTCCACCTGCATCGGAAACCTCAATCATTCCTTTATCCATCTGCCTGTAAAAAGGTCAGAGGTTACACACTTTTGATCTGAAGGCCCCGGGTTTGAATCCCATCCCAGGTCCTTTGTGTGTGGAGTTTGCATGTTCTCCCCATGTGTGCATGGGTGAGGGTTACCTCCATGTTGGGGTTAAGACTCCTGTCTGTGCCCCTGACCAAGGCAATAGGAAAAAAGACTGGAGTTGGTCCCTGGGCATGGCAGCTGCTCACTGCTTCTATACAATAGGCTGGATTAAATGCAGGGAACAAATTTAGTACATATGTACAATGACAACTAAATAACGCTTTTTAATTGTTTTTGAATATAATGCCTGTCATTTGGTTTATATGATAACACCCCCACTGTTTAAGCTACAACTGAGTTTAAACGCTACTTCATAGCTGGAAGATCACCTTTAGAATTGATAATGGAAGAAAAGAAAAACAGAGGTTTTTTTCCATTGTTTTTCCCCATTCATTGTGAGCATCCTAATTTACATCTCTGTTCCTTTAAAAGGGAGCTGGGTGGGTCACATACTGGACTGAGAGCTGAGGAAGACATTCAGTGGAATGTTGAAACGTACTCATGTTTTGTTTTAAACCTATGTCCAGATGACCTCATGGAACTATTTTGACTTTGTTGACTGACTAGATTATTGAGGCTGAAGACGTTTTACTCAAATAATAGCTTATTTTATCTGCTGGCCTCGAGGAGGAGATACACGGCACTCAAAGAGCAGCTTCTTTCCTCAAGCTATAAGACGTCTTAATAAACACACACATGCGCGCCGTCTGGATCTGAATGTCAGTTAAATGACTTGTGTATAAAATAGGTTTTGAGTGTGTTGTTTCCTGTTTCCTTACAGTTATACCGAGATGCTGTGGAGTGTATGAATCTTCTCTCTCAGCGCCTCGCTTCACACAAGTTCTTCTTTGGTGACTCGTAAGTTCATTAAGACAAATGTCTTCGGACTTTTATTGGTCTGCTACTATGTATTCTGTAGTGATAAATTATTCCATTCATCTACCCATCCATCCACTGTCCATCCATCAGCATCAGCTTATCCAAAGGTAAGATTCAAGATGGAGTCTATCCCAGTGCTCATTGGTCAAAAGGTGGGGAAACGGCCTGGACAGGTTGCTACTCCTTTGCAGGGCTTGAGCAGTTAGTCTTGCTCAAGGACACTTCAACACATTTTTCAAATCTAAATACTTACTTCTCATATATGGTGATTTTATATATATATATCCTATTCTATGTAATGATATCTACAATGTTGTGATATATATGTAGAGATATGCTTGATTTTGCATGACATTTACGCATATATACCTGTGGAGGGAGAGAGAGGGGGGGCATGAGGCAAGTCCTGTTTTATATTTCATCATCAGTGGACACAGACTGTAGTTAAAGGTATATATGACTTTCCTACAGGAATGGATAAAGTAGATCTGAATGATCTTGTCTTCTATATATAGACTGCAATGTATATGAAAACAATATTTAAGTATCTTGAATTAAAAACATATTTTCTTATATCCAGGCCTTCCTCTCTAGATGCTTTTGTTTTTGGCCACCTGGCACCAATCCTAAAGTGCAAACTGCCCAATGGGCAACTGCAGCAGCACCTGAAGTCACTGGACAACCTGAGCAGCTTCTGCACCAACATCCTGCTCCTCTACTTCCCTAATGACAACAGAGGTGAGCAAGGAGCTCTCTGATTGGTTGGTAACAGGACATCATTTAGGTTAAAACCACTGCAAACACTGTTCTGATAAAATAGCTCATATTATTGTAAACCACCAAATCACACTCAGTCCCTCAGAACACTTATATCAGAATGTCCTCGTGAATGTCTAAATAAATGGAAAAATTGGGTGTTAGTTCAAAGGTCTGCCATCAAAAAAATACTACACCCACTTCAAAACTAAAACTAAATTGGTTTCGTTTGATGTGCATCTGTTAATGCTCAGTGTCAAACAATGGTAAACCTATTTTCTCAACAGATGATCTCATCCCATTAACAAGATACAGACATTTAGTCATGCATGCTTTGTCCAGTCACCATGGAGACAATGCTGTCGCAAACAACCACTGGAGAAAAACACTTGAGTTGAATTACAGAACACTCTATGTTCATATAAGTAACATCTACTTTAGAAAGCTACCCAATGTTAACATTACAAATTGAAACCAACTGGAAGCAAGATCTTTGTGTGTGTGTGTGCGTGCGTGCTTGTATGCGCAGTGATAGCTTTCTGAAATGCCAGCACAGAGGCTTAACCCTGGCTTTCCATCATCCTGTTTTCAGAGAAAACCAGCCACAAGGTATCCTCCCAGCCTGAAGGGGGCGACTTTGATCATGTACCCAACAAGAGACGCAAGCAGTTTCTCTCGGTGCTGGTTGCTCTTGGTGCCATGCTGAGCTACGCTCTCCTCACAGGCATCGTGTCTATTCAGCACATCCAAGAAGAGGCACTAGAGCATTCCCCTAGCCTCCGTTCTGTATCCTCGGGCAACGATGATGAAGATGAAGACTGATGGAGATGTCAAGTCAAAGAGAGGTCCAGTTCCAAACCGATAACATCCCATGACACCACCACATCCCCCTCTCTTCCACTAAGGTGTATAAAGAGCTGTGTCTCGTTTAAACCACAGGACAGTGAGCGTCTTCATAAAAACAATATTAGTTCTATCGGGATGGAAACTAACACATACCAATGGGAACAGTAACCTAAGTAGTCCATTAAAATCTGAACATCTGGATTCAACAAATACTTGGGTTCAACTTTGATTCCTGATTGGATTTTCTTGAGATGAAATCTCACCAGAGGATCTTTAACATCAGATTATCTTTGATATCTGTTTTCAGACCATTAGCCTCCAAATTGCTGTGTTCCTGTCCTATGGCTGATTTGCCAGCTGACTGACAGTCAAAGTACCAGTCATGTTTCAGTGAGAGGTGGGATATGTACCCTTGCAGGTGTGTGATGGTGGTGTTTATGCTTAGTTATCATCATACATATTGGCTAATGCATAGTTGTTTTAAAGCATGAATATCACCTGTTAATGTAACATATCTACCACAGTGCCACTGAGTAAAATGTCAGATTCTTACCTTAAGAAGTTGGAATTCAGAAAATAAACATTGAACCTTGCCACAAACAATAGCGTTCCTTCAGATCCTCATGGCAGAGTTTGGATGGTTTGGGACTGGACCTAGACAGATATGAACTGTCCTCTCTGGACTGAGCTGCTATATGACTCGCATGACTCATTGGGAACAGTATCTGGTTTGGTGAACATGACACCTGGTGATACCACACCACTTTTTATTCTTAATATCTAACTTGATGGAGCCAGACTAATCTCCTGAATGGAGACTTTTTGTGAGATTGGGTCAGGCCATCTTCACAGTGAAAGCAGTTTTTAAATGGTCGCCCCAAAAGCGAATGGTCCAATACCAGCTTTGAAATGACAGGGCTAAATGGTTGAGATTCACGAGAGCTGTTAACAACAGTGTCAGCAGAGACAAAGATATAAATTCTACAGCGGGTAGTGATTTCCAGGAAAACAATTGATCCACCTTTCCATGTCTTGTTATGCATTTCCATAATGTGATTGGTTCTATGACATGAGCTTTTCTTCCTAACAAACTACCATTCACCACTGCCACGATTGTTAACAGTTCTGAGATGTTGAATCTGAGCTTTTTGATTGGACCTTCCAGTTTTTGGAAGGGCTTGCCTTTATGAACTCATTCTCGGTAGGAGGGAGGCCAGACCTGACATCCAAAAAATGATCATTATGATTTTCTACTATTGGTCTGAGTCACAAAGTAATTCATTTTAAGGCATTGACATGTTGAAAACATATGATATTGGATTGTAACATTGAGAAGTTATATTATGAAAATGATGAGAATAAAATTATTATTTTAGAAAACAAGTTACAAATATTATCCAGAGCATATTCATTGTATCATATAATGGGCTTTCCTTGACATCACAGGAAGATCTAGAAAAAATATGTATTCGATATAAAAGTTCTTGGTATTGGAAAAAAGTAATAAAAAAACATCCCATTAACCATTGTTGGGAAATGATTTGATAGAGATTCTAGTTCATACCTAGTCTAAGTGATCTTGTATTGGATTTTCACAGATTGTGTATTTTTTTTTCTATCTGGATGTATTTAATTGGATGAGTTAATTTAGACAATGGCATGAGATATGTTGTTGGATAGAAGAACATCATCTAATGGAGAGAATGAGAAAATTGAACTGGAGACACGCACACACTTTTTACCTTTCTGGAAATCTGACCCACTGGTTAGTCATCAAATCATTTCACTTCTATGAATAATGGTTGTATAGTCTTTATTTATCCAGTACTTTTCAGAACAAGTCCTCGAACATGGAATTTGTTGTTGTATTTTCCTCCCAGCTCATTCAGAAGTGCCCATCTCACACGTACTGATGGAGTCATTGGTGAAGCTCATCTAATTATTACAGAAGTGTGGTGAATGGTGGCCCTAAGGCTCATTCAGACTCCGATGGGACAGATTGGAGATGAACTGAGAACTGAGATGGAGACCTGGAGGTCAGGGTGTGTGTGGGGACCAGGTCATTGTGAGTAAAGGAGGAGTGATATTTAAAAAGTTTGTATCTTGATAAACTCTTATCAGTTTAACAAGTGTTCATTACATTGTGGTCACAACTTGATCTTTATAAGCATTGACAATGAAAACCAGAAACCAGACAAATTATGGTAAATATTTGTGTATCTGGTAGATTAGACGGTTCTAGCAATCTGTTTTCCAGGTCACCGTCATCTGGAGGTCCTGTTCCATTATAAACATCTGGTTAGCTGGTTAGAGTTCCAATGTCTGGTAAGCTATTCTCTTCTTGTATAATTGCTTCTATGCCATATTTTTTTACTCATTTGAATGTTGACCTGATCTGGTATGAGCTGAATTTAAAGACCCTGCTCACATACAGGAAAGCAGTCTTGCTCTGCTGTCCTTTTGATTGTATTTATTCACAGGTATTCCTTATGCGATTAATGTAACTGCTGTGCTGCTATTTCTCTGTGAAGGGTGGCTGGCCATATCGTGTATCATAGAACTAATTCAAATGAATTTAGTCACAATCACAGGATCTAACATGCTGTATCATAGCTGGCTCAACAGTCATATTCAGCTGTGGACTAATCCAGTCAAGCTGACTGAGATTTAGCTGTGTGACTCATAGCATATCATACTGAACATGGACCAAATCTTTGAATCCAGTCACTGGATTAATGTTTGGAATTTTTTAATGGAAAAATTAATAAATACCTTGTTATAAAGCTTACAATCAGCTGCTTATTTCACTGGGATATTCCTACACCTGCTTCTGTTCAAGTCTTGCAGTATAATAACAGCTGCTGCATTCCACTTTAATAAGTTAACAGGGACAGACATGTTTTGGACTTTTTCCTATTATAGTTGCTAGGAGAATATTTTGGCTGTTGCCAAACCAAGTGCTATACAGTTTAGGAATCAGATTTAGGTACATGACTAAAAAAGTTCAATCAGTTCATCTGGACAGCGTTTATGAATATATGTGTCCAGATGATCTGATTCAACTTTTTTTGTGATTTTCTTACTTGGATTATTGAGTGTGCATAAAGACATTTAGATATGTGCTTGTTCCTTCTTATGAGTTTAATATTTATTTGGCCATGGACTCATTTAGCTTTAAAATCTGAGTTACTTTTTGTGGTTGACATTAAAACATTCAGGGTTCTTGTGCAACACATCCAAAATTCTCTATCAAGTCCTCCATTTGAAACCACTGTGACTAACCAGCCTTAACCTTTCCTATGTGATATCTTTTCTTTAAATGTTTTTTTAATGGTCTCAGTGGTTTTTAATTTTTGTACTGAGTGCAGGGCAAATTTACCACCTGTTGGTTTTGTGAAATCTGCACCTCACTTCGAAAGCTGCACTTTTTTTTCCTTTTTCTGTTGGGATGAAGTAGGGCAGTTTTAAATTTCCTGTGGGTCAGAACGCAGTAGAAATCTGTGTGTAGTGTGTTAACTGGTTGTGAATGTTGGAATGTCCCTTGGTATTTACTTTGTCTTTTTTACACTTCAGGTCGTCCGGGACACTGGGCACCTGGCCATGGCAGCAACACACACACACACACACACACACACACATGTATGCAAACACCACCAGCAAACCACACACACATATCTCAGGGCCCTGGTAGCTTGTTCCGTCTGACCTGGCCTGGACCCTGGGGACACACAGCTGCATATGACGCCACCGGCAAGGAATCCTACCCTGGCTTCCGTTTTCCATTTTCTCCACTTTTATGTTGTGTGTGTGCGTGTGCGTGTGCGTGTGTGTGTGTGTCCCACTGGAAATAATCTCTATCACTGTATGCTTTGGAGCACGTCCCGTCATCTCAAGGGATCCCTAGTACTGAATTTAACAACCCTGAAAACTGAATAGAGTTGTTGGGTGGAGAATGTTGTAGGATTCCACCCCACCCCCTACCATAGCCCCCCCTCCCGTATCAGGTTAAAAGGCTTGGCAGTAATGTATTTTTGAACAGAGGTCAGCAGCCTGGGTTGGAAGAATGTAAATCAGAAAAAAAGTGTAATTCTGGACCAAGTGACACAGATGACATGACTTTCGACTCAACAGTTTAACATTCACTCATATTTTCCTCTGTGGAGGGAAAAGAAATCTTTGGGAAAGCAGAAACTGGAAAACTTCATTTTTTTCACACTTGCTCACAGGGGTGCTTGTTACGCAGAGATGTGCCTCCGTTTAGTCCTTCAGTTTTTCCTGTTCCAGGAGAGGAAAGTGCCCACATAAGGAGTAGGAGTAGGAGGAGGTTGTTTCCTCCCCTCACCTGCTGTTAAAAGCGAGTTCCCAAGGCAACACACCGGTATCAGAAACAAACAAGAGCCAGATGGGGAGGAGGGTGGGGGGAGTATGGAGGTCTGGGGGCCCACGGGGAAACGGAGGCCCTGATCACGTCAAGGTTAACAGAGATTAATAAAAACAAAACCTATTTGGACTGGTCCAACCCCAAACCTCATTCTGCACCAAACCTCAAGTTTGTAGTTTTTCATTCAGCCTCATTAGCTGAGAGTGATCTCCAATAAGGGCAGCAGAATAGGTTTGACTTCTTTGGATGCATTTTACAACCAACAAATAAGAAGGTCCAAGTTAGTCCAGGTATCATATGGAACACATGTCCCTATGCACCCAGTATATTCTCCTGTTTCCAACGATTGAACTGCATTCACCCAAGTCCCCATTTGATCAAGCTAAATTTGATCAAACTCAGCTTTTTTTGCTCGACTGTGAAATTATATTGTGTGTCTGTATGTTGTACAGTTTGCAGTTATCCCTGTTTTTTATCTGAATAACTATTTTCTTGATTTATCTGTGTTGGAGGGGAAAAAGTTACAATATTTTCCCATAAAATATTTTCATGATTCACACCATTGTTTACTGCTTCACTCACATTCAGGATTTTTAAAATAATAGAATTTATTGACAGTGAGTGCGAAAATCTTTTTGTCCAGGTCCAATAAAGCATCACTGGTCCCTTTGAGGTCGACTTCTGCTCATCTGGGTCATGTGACTTTCTTGTGGTCATCCCGTGGTGACAGACAGCAGGGCTTCCCAAACCCTGGTAATGAACACACAACCTAGGCTGTATTAAGATTAAAGCTACAATCTGCAACTTTTCACCATTAATCAGGTTTTTTTTAAAATCTTATTGAAAAGGGATGATGATGTGTCAGTTATATTGGCCAGAGGGTCAGTTTTGAAGTTCAACAGTGCTAAAATAGTTAAATGTTGGTAGTGGGAAGTAGACCTGTTGTCACTGATTTTCCAGGAATACAAATAGCGTTGCAGCTATTGCGGTCCGTGCAGCATCACCTCAGCAGTAGACAGTTCCTACCCTGGTAAAAATGGATCTTCGTACCAAAGCTAACACTGGCATATGTATTAGAAATTATATCAGACTATATAGAAACACTTGTACAGTGACACATCGTCTGTCCACAGAGGCATCGCTACATCGGGATCCCATTTCAATCGTTTTTCCTTATGGAGTTGTTTCCAACACGTAAGCAACATGTTAGCTGCTGCACCGGTGCTCGTCTTACCCCGCCAAAAAGTGGCAACGGTGGTGTAGACTGGACAAAAAAACAGGTGTTAATGGAGAAAAGTCCCAGACATCAGCTTTAATATGAAGCCCAGACTGTTGAAGAGCAGATGACGGGATGGTCTCGAATAAATGTTATGTAAGGCTGGCTGATGTTATGGCTAGGGAGTTTGTTTAACATTCACTTAAGTAGTCAGACACTCATAAGGATACTCCCACACACACACACCTGTGATGAGCAATGTAATTCCCTTAACTTTATTTGTTTTTGACGCAAAGACTCTAGAAGTGTGTTTTCTTTCTTTCAGATTTTCGTGTTACTCCTTGCAGACGTACGTTATGAACATGTTTTAGCTGTGATGTTTTAATGGGAGCAGCCTTAGGACCTTGGAGCTGAAAACAGGTCACATCAATTTAGTGGTGTTCTGTCGATTTTCCTACCCCGTCCAAATCTACCGCAGCATTACGGAACCGAACCTTCACTGACGCCTGCGCAGGGATATTTGGTAGAACCACGCGTTAGAGGAAGATATCAAACAATAGTGGTGCCATTAAGTCAGTTTGGGAATTTTTATTCTTCTAACGGAGTTAGTTATTAATATTGTTATTTTTAGCAATGTTCTTATTTAATTCCGCGTTTTACTGAAAGACAAACGATAGACGACTTTTCCTGCGGTTCAGCGCTCGCCTGATTCTTCTCCTCTTCCTCATCTTCTTCCTCCTCCTCCTCAGCCACCTCCTCCGCCTCCTCCTCCTCCTCAGCTCCATTCATCAGCATCAGTTTGGATCCGGTTCGGCGGACGTCGTGTTGGTTCTTTGGCTCGATTTGTGGACATGGACGTGAGAAGTGCGGCTCTTCTGTCTGTCTGCGTCTGCCTGTTGGCGCTAGGGGAACCGCTGGATCAACAGGACATACAAGGTAAATAAAAAACATAAATTACGCCTTAAACTGTTCTTCCTTCAGACTGCTGTGGAAAAGTTTCTGTCACAC
>OMLC01066067.1:9001-20512 GCA_900302585.1 Regalecus glesne | reverse complement strand
GGAGCCATGATGAGGTGTGGTTGGTGCATGAGAGCATGGCCTGGTCATCACTCTCCTGAATGCTGAGGACACTTCCTGTTCCCATGGAGATAAAACTGTAAGACACACACACACACACACACACACACACACACACACACACACACACACACACATGACTTGGCAGTGCAGACACTACCATAGGAAGGCGGACCGTTGGCCTTCACTACACACTGCAGGGGGCTCCGGATGTGTTTCCGTGGCGACAAGGTGGGAGTAGAGCTCAGAGTGGTTGGGACTGAGTCAGCTGGAAGCTGTGACTGACATGAGATGGTGTCTGGCTCTGGGAGCCGGGCTGTGGCTGCTGCAGGATGTGCACCACCCGGCTGAGGGTGTCCGTGGTGGCGAAGGCCAGGTACTGGCAACACAGCCAGTCCTCCAGGCTGATGCCACAGCTCGTGTCCAGTGAGCGCTCAGCAAATTTGATCATCATCAGCGTGCGCTTCAGGTCCAGCCAGTTTTGGAAGGTGGCCTCATGTTGGCTGGAGCTGGAGGCCCCTGACACAGCGCCCCCACTGCTACATCCCAGTGCCTGGAACAAGTCTTCCCGTGGCCCCCAGAGGAGGCACTGGAGGCAGGAGCGGGCTTCGGACATGCGGATCCTCTCAGACGGGTTGACTGTGAGCAGCAGGCTGGCCAGTTGCTGTAGGCCCTGTGAATACAAGGAGCGGACGGGCAGTGGCGGCAGGTCGGCCCACTTGTACTCCCGCTCCTTAAGCTCTGGCATCTCCTCAAAGGGGTTGGGGCGGTGCAGCATCTCGTATATGAGGATGCCGGTTTGAAACTCGTCACACTTGCGGTATTGCGTGGCAGTGACAATCTCAGGGGCTAGGCGGGACTGGTCACGGAGTGTGCTGGGGTCGGCCACCACCAGGGGGCTCTTCTGCTTAGCCTGGGAGAAGTTGCTGATGATGAGGCGTGCAGGGCAGGTGGTGGTTGCCCTGGAGGAGCCTCCGCTACTGCTGCTGCAGTTGTTGTTGTTGGGCTCTGGCAGCTCAGAGGTCCAGGCGTGTCCAGGCTGGCAGTGCACTAGCAGGAGGTTCTCCAGCCGTAGGTCACAGTGTGTCACGTGGAAAGGCTTCATGTGCTCCAGGCCAGAGCAGAGCTGCAGTAAAAGGAGGCAGACTTGACGCTCGTACAGCTCAGGGTTGTGGGTGTGGCGGGCGACACCCTCCCGCACAAAGTCAGCCACCGTCTGGAAGGGCACCTCCCGGGTGATGACCACCACACGACTCCTCAGACGACCGGCCGTGCCCACGTCCGCTGATGCCACGGGCTCATCTGACTGTCTATTGGAAGCATTGGACACCCTGTCCTCAGTCTTACTTTCATTCTCTTTCCCTTTTAGTCCATCTCCTTCCTCCTTCTTGTCCTCCCTCTCCCCCTCCTCCTCGCCATCCTCCCAGGGCAGAAGGCGAGCGGGGACATCAGCCAGGAAGTGACCACAGTCCTGCTGGATGTTGAAGTGCAGTGGGAGACTCTGTCTGACGGCCAGGCTGTGGAAGAACTGCTGCTGGCTCTCCTTCACTTTACTGCGACAGATCTGACACAGAGACAGAGGAGAGAGGAGAGGGGAGAGGAGGAGAGAGAGGAGAGAGAGGAGAGGAGGAGAGAGAGGAGAGGAGAGGAGAGAGAGGTAGAAGTGAGGGAAGGATGACCTAGGAAGAGACTGGCAAGTCACATTCTCATGATCACACTTTGGGCAACTGAGAGAAGTGAACAGGAGATGTCCACATCAAAGATTGACCGGCTTGACAGCCAGCTTTGCTTCCTTCATATGGACGAGTTTGTCTAAAATCTTTGCTCTGGTTCATTTGTCCAGTTGAACTAAGAGGCTCTGCAGAGCCACATAAAGCCAAAGATGCCTCCTTTGACTTGCTTCTGTCTCTCATTCCCTCTTCCCTAAGATCAGCACCAACACTTGTGCTGTTCATCTCGTGTGGCCACGTTTGAGAAACATCTCAGTCATCAACATGATCAACGACTTTGTTAAACCATCAGTTTATGTTAAAATGCCTGCAGAGGAAATAATAATAATAATGAGCGCTCAAGCTAACAGCTCGATAAGTCACTGGAAAATGCAACAAAACACAAAACAGCAGGTTGACCTCAGTCATCCGTTCAATACAAAACTGAACTAGATTCCTTATATTTGTATTTTACTTATTTTCCTTTAGTTATTTAATCATAATACACACACGCACACACACACACACACACACACACACACACACACACATGCACGTCCCAATAGTTTGCACAGATAGTAGAATGATATTCATAGGTACACAGGTTATGAATGTTCTGACGTTCAACAGTTTTCATTAGTCTATTTTCAGCCCCTATAGCAGTTTAGCAGGGACAAACACTGACTGTTAATGTACACTCTGGATGATGGAATGCTCTTTATTTAGACATGCACAGACACACAGAGTACCAAATACATGGGTAGATATATCACTCTTAAACAAAGACCATGCACACACCACTAAGTAGCTCTGTTTGTTATGTGTGCATACGGCATTCAGAGACAGATGCTTTCTTCTTTGACAAAACTGGAATGATTGATGTTTATGGAACTGAAATTTGGATGGAAAGCTGAAATTATGTTTTTCTTGATTATTTTTTTTCCCTTCTGCTTTTGTCTACTCTTAATCTCCATTAGTTCCCCTCACATTTCCTCCATCCTCTTGTTCTCGTAATACCCCAATTTCTTCTTTTGTGTCTAAATCTGTTGCTGACTGGTGTCCTCTCTCTCTCCCTCCCTCTCTCTCTCTCTCTCTCTCTCTCTCTCTCTCTCTCTCTCTCCTTCTCTCCTTCTCTTCCTGTATTTGACTTGACTAACTCGCTCCCTCCCTCTCCCTACCAGAGTGTGTAAATGCGTTTGCCTTAGTGGTACATCCTCCCACGGAGCAGGAGAATCTATTATTCAGCTTTAAGTTGGCCGGAGAGGAAACGGTTAAAACCACATGGCTGCGGACGCTTTGCCGCCACGTGGCCAACACCATCTGCAGAGCTGATGCGGTGAGATCCAACACACATACGTGTGTGTGTATGTATGTATATATATATACACACACACACACAAACACACACACAATCCCCCACACACACAGACAAAGGAGGAGAGTACAGAGAGTTTGCTATGATGGAAATGGGTTGTTGATGCTAGTTTATTTTCCCCTTTAAAAAAGAAGAAAAAAAGAAATCCAAGATATTTGTTCTGCTGTTGGTGTTCATGTCACCCTCTGGTGATGTGAACCACCAGGTAGGTGTTGAATATAATATGTATATCTGTATATATCTGAAGATTTTTATGTCATTCTATGTGAAATACCTGTGATAACTATGAAACCAGAGTAAAATACTCTTGATTTTCATGGATTTTCATGTAGTGAAAATCCACATGGCTTATAAAGTGATTTTGATTCCCGGTTACTGAGCTAAAGGGAGCCTTCACTCTCACATCCCACCTAATCTTTTTAAAACTGTAAGAGTGACTGAGCTGCATAAACGGATCTACATTTAAGACCAGAAACTCCCCTAAAACCAACTAATGGCAGTTTTGGTAAATGAGAAGAGGCTTGACGGGTAGCAATTTGAGGGTGGGAGTATTTGACCAGAGGAGAGTGAAAGATTTACAGATTGCTCAGTTGTAATAGGCCAGCCAAGCTTAGCCGTAACTAAGCGCCGGAGAAAGACATGCATTTCTCTCGATAATTAAAGAGCAGTGTGAGCAACTGCAATAGAGATTTTGTGGTTTGAGGCAACACTACCAGCTGTACTTAGGATTAAAAGCAGCAGGGGGCGATGTTGACTTCCAGTCTGCCTTCTGGCTCACAGCTGCATCCTTAATGTTGTTTTCACTGGGTCAGTGCTACTCTGTGAATACCAACTACTGAGAGGCATGCCTGTTAAAAGCAAGATGTACTGTGTGAAGGAAGTCAGAATTATAGACCATACGTGTGTTACACATATGGATGTGCGCTGATACAACCCCTGCCATTACTTTTAAATATGACAGCAGAGCACAAATGATCTATCTGCATAATTTCTGGGATCTCATGATTTCATATTGGATGATTTTGGTGCAATGGTATGTGTATATTCTTTTGAAGGAGGACCTGATTCAGTGTAGAGACCCTGATTCACTACAAGTCAGCACCAAGGATATGGACAGCACCCTGAGCAAAGCCTCTCGTGCCATCAAAAAGACCTCGAAGAAGGTACTGGCATTGGACGTTGAAATTGTGCAATTAAGCTCGCTTTAAAGGCTACTGATGAACAGCTAGTGATTCTGTTAGTTTATTTACACACTTTTAATCTCAAAGCTGTATTGAGTAACATTTTCAATATTAACAGTGACTCAAGTGACTCCTTGTAATGTGAACGGATCACTTGTATTGTCAATCATACTTAGAATCAGCACTGTAGTCATCAGCTTACCATAACCAGAGAAAGGCTTTGCTTTCACCTGAAGTTGATTGTTTAAATGACTCAGCTCGAAAATGGCACAATTTATCCCTGCTAAATAAATAAATAAACATAAAAATGGACAAACAACTTGCATGGCTCACAAGTTAAGAAAGCAGTCTTAGCATTCTTAGCTTGTGAGTTGCGCGAGTGGTTTATCCATGGGTATTTTTTTAGACTCTATATGGACCAGAAAATTTCAGCAATGAGCTGAAAGTGAAGGTAAAGCCTGATTGTGGTTCATGAAAATGAGACAGTGCTGTTGATTCACACTGATATTGGTAGGATAAACTATGTTTTCACATTACAGGAGTCATTTGAGTCACTGTTATTATTGTAAAAATAACTGGATACATAGCTGTACTATATAATTAGATTGCTATTGCAGTTATAGCTGGGGGATTAGTTCAAATGGTAGAGCACTTGCTTAGCAAGCCAGAGCTAGCAGTATTGATTACTGTATTCACCCAACATTATTTTGGAGCCATGGCTAGCTTGAGAGATCAAGCCCTATGCTTATCACAAGCTATTTCAGTTAGCAACAGTAAGCAGATGCAATCGCTAGGATGGGTCAGTGCTCCAGCTGTTGCATTTAAACTACTGAAACTTCACCAAAATTAAGTGTAGACAATTGAACAAGTTATTTACTTATCCTTCCCTTAGCTGAGCCCCACCTCATACAGCATTAAAATGTTTCTGGTGAGGTGCTGTCTTCATGTTTTTTTAAGTTTGACATGGGGAATTTTTCCATACATACTAATATTATCATAAATCCTATAAAGATTGATTTCAGGAAGTGTTATGTAAATGGCTCAGGAGGTAGGGCAATCATGTAGTAATTGGAGATTGATGGTTCAATTCCCGGCCTCTGCAGAAAGTGTATTGAGGTGTCCTTGAGCAAGACAAGAACCCCTAACTGCTCCCAGAGTGCCACACAGCAGCTGTTGCGCTCACTGCTCCAATACAATAGGATGGGTTAAATGCAGAGAATAAATTCTTCCTGCCTTGGTAATGTATCATTGAAACAATTATATTCGATTCTATCTGATTATCTTTATAGCGGTTGGGTCAACATGGGTGTAATGCACTAAAGTTCAAGGATTAATGTGTACGCTTTTGCATATTGTTGTTTTCAAACATATTAGTAGGGTCTGTCTAGCCTTTTGGAGACTGTTAGTGAAAGGTCATCATACTCACTGAACTATATGTTGTTTTTATGTTCTCTATAGAGACCCTAAGCATCAGACCTTAAACCAATTAACAAAAGAATCCATGTATACCCAGATACTCCAGTGATTACTATATTCCACACCATGTGAACACTGTAATCACTTTGCATACAAACTTAAATGCCCACTAGAATGTTGGTTTAACTGCCCTCGTGTTAAGTTGTTGTGTGGTGTTATGTGCACTCCCAGGTGACAAGGGCATTTTCCTTTACCAAGACTCCCAAGCGTGTGATCCAGAGAGCCTTCATGGCCAGCAGCATGCCAGATGACAAGAGCCCGAGGCTGAGTTCTGAAAACAAAATCGGCAATTGTTCCACATTGTCCGTAAGTCTTATCCATCGGTTTCCGTCATAATGAATCACATCTCTGGGACACTGAGGGGAAACATGAGCTGTGTAGATCACAAAAAGAGGTGAATCAGTTCAACTGGATCAGAAGTTTATTTGGAAAGGTGAGTGAGTGAATACACTTCTGATCCAGTTGAACCGATTCACCTCTTTTGTGATATTCATACCAGGATTATTGAGCATGCATCAAGACATGAGCTGTGTAGGCAGTAGTGTCATTCTAGTTTAAATCAACTCTGCTTTACATGCATTCCCTCTAGTACCCTGTCTAGCATAGCCCAAACATACAGGATGTTGGGTGAGGTTTTATGAAAATCAAGAACCAAAGCTCCTGATTAGTTCTCTCTGCAATTTTCCAATATATCAACTGAAACATTGCGGTTGATTTAGTTTTTGTTTTATATTCATTTTGATTGCTGATTCAATATTAAATGTGAATAAACTTTTAGTTTCGTTGCTTCTTGATGCTTGACACAGGCATTCACACGTTAAGTCTAGAGTCAAGAATTTTTGAAAACAGATTTCATGCTAGGGAAGCATCCTGATTAGCTAGAATTTACATTGTACCTTTGCTTCAGTCGGTGGTGAAACAAGTTGGATGTGACAGTACCAAAGTGTGCTGATGAGGAGTGAACGATATGGGAGAGAAGTTCTTGTGTCACTCACTCCAGTTGCCTGGAAAGAAAAAAAGAGACCATATTTCTCATCCAGTTGATGAGAACTCGTCAATTTACATCTCAGATCGTAATTTTCATTGTGGATCTCATGTCCTCAAATGATATGTTATGTCTTGTCTTCATGCAAACAAGTGGATTCTAAACAATTGCAGAAATAATGGTAGACATCTGAGCTGCCAATACCACTACCCTGCTTTTTCCGGCTATGTCATATGCCCATGTTTAAATACAGACAAGGATTATACTTGGAAAGAAGTAGCATGCTGGTAGGAGTTCTACACGTTACCCTCTCTTTCTGCATCTATCCACCTTCCCTGTCTGTCCTCAACCCCCTTTTTTAACCATTGGATATGATATTAGCAGCACAAGGAGCAGATTTACACTGGGGGTGGCTGCTGGCTTTCCATCTTTCCCACCATCTGTCTGTTATTTTCTTCAGATTCAGTCCATCTCTTTCATCCCTCTGTAACACAGCCTTAGATTCTCCCATCAAACGACGAAGGAGCTGTTCTCATTTTGTTCTTCTTTCAGTTTGGTTCACTTTCACTCAAGTAAAATCTGGAAGGTAGGTGTTGGTGCTAATGATGCAGGGATATTGGAACTTTTTCTTCTCAGGAGCTCATATTTTATGTAATTATTTGCCAGGCCCTTGAAGATCAGTGCCATGTTAGCTTCACTCTAGACCATTTTGTTTTACCTGTTCAGATGAGGAAGCCTGAAAATGTAGGTCATTCAGTGTTTTCATTGCAACTTCATTTTACTTCAAAACCAATCCTCTTCTTGGATTGGATGAAAGCCACTTCCTTTTCAGTAAAGCGGCTTTCATCCTCTGCTCGGATATTGTGTTGTTCAGATCAACTTATCATCCATCTCAAAGTTGCTAGTTTGATCATCGGTAACATGTCCATTATCAGTCCGCCCCTTCATAAGAGTCTACATGTTTGTGTCTTCATTTTATTTAGATCCACTAAGAGTTGTTGTATTCATGGAATAACACTGATTGAGGAACCGATAAGACTGAAAATACTGAATGGGGCGGCATAGGAGGAGGTAGTTTGGTTGTCCGGTAATTGCTGGATTGGTACTTCGATCCCCAGCCACTGTTGAATGTACTATGTCAAGGTGTCATTGGGTAAGACACCGGACCGCTAACTGGTCCCCGGACGCTGCAGTTCCTCACTTCTCCTATACAATAGGATGGGTTAAATGCAGAGAACAAATTCCCTCAACCTGTGTTGCGTGGCAATCAACCGGTACAAAAAAATAAGTGTAATCTGAAACCTTATATAACATTGAGATGGATGATAACTAAATGAACGACACTATAAAACTAGCAACTCGCAGTTTGTACTCTGTAGGCCTTCTTTAGATTCAGTATCAGTGAGTGATCAGTCAAAACTGGTTGAAGAAGAAATATTACACATGGTCAGAGCTTCTGGACTTGTTAATGGTTTCCAAATAGGTTAGTCATGCATTAGCCTATCCCAGCATTCATTGGGCAAAAGGTACACCCTGGACAGGTCGCCATCCCATAGCTGAGCTCAACCAGTTAAGGGTTTAGTGACTTGCCCAAGGACACTGATATATATTAGAATCGAAAGTTAGTTTGTATGATGTGACAGGTGCCGAGCAATACTATAATATCTTATATTTCTCTCGGCATTCATTTGTTACTCCATTTAGGGGGTTAAGCTGGTGACATTAAGCAATTGTCTTCTATTCGAGTTTAACAGCTAATTGCTTTTGTCCTCGGGTCACATGTGGTTTTGGAAACAATGAGAGTACATCCCAAACAGTGTTGGATGCAAGTTATAACACCACATTATAATGATGAGGAACCAAACTGAGATACAGAAGTCCTCATTATACTCAAATGTGACCCAGTAATTACCTGCTTAGTAGAATCTTTTGTACTTGTGTACCACTCTGCTGTGTCTGTGTTTTAAATAGGTCCGCTGATTTTCTCTTCACTTTTTTTGATGATGCAGTTATTTACAGCAATATTGTATACTGGCTTGAAACGAGGTGAAGAAAGAAAATTATTCACATTTGACATGTTTGACCTTCTTTTTACATCCATTTTGGGATTTTGGTTTGACAAAGAAACTGCATAACTTGTTTGGAATCATGCAGTCAGTGACATTTCTATACACAGACAAACAAAAGAAACAAGATCCTCTACTACTACTGTTAGGAGTTCCCACTGCTGATCATCCATCTCCATCTCTTCTATTCTTCTGTATCTCTCTCTGTTGCACCAGCCACCTGCATGTCCTCCCTCATCCCATCAATAAACCTCCTCTTTGGTCTTCCTCTTCTCTTCTTGTCTGGTAGTTCCATATCCAGCATCCTTCTCCCAGTATACCAGAATCTAACGGTACGGCTACAGTATCAATATACACCAATTAGCCAAAACATTAAAACTACCTGCGTAATATTTTGCAGGTGCACCTCATGCTACCAGAATGAGGTATAGACTCCACAAGACCTCTGAAGAGGTGTCCTCTGGTATCTGCTACCAAAATATTAAGACATTGATCCTCCAAGTCATGTGAGTTGTGAGGTGGAGCCTCCATGGATCAGACTTGTTTTTCCAGCTCATCACACAGATGCTCAATCAGATTGAGACCCGGGGAATTTGGAGGCCAAACATCTGAAACCGTTTTGTGTTTGCCTCTCAATCATGAGACGAACTGTTATTGATAACCCACCTTTGTGTTAAATCAGCAGAGGTTAAATCAAGAAGACTGTCAGCTTGTTACTTTTTTGAGTTCTACATGATGATGTTCCCATCAATGTTATTTACACTGGTCAGATAGTGACACTGCTCACCGATTACCAGAAATGATTGTAAGGTTTGAACCTGATGTTGGTGGGATTTAGGGAAGGGTTCCACTTTGCTCCCTGTAGATGTGTAGCCCTATACGCCTTTCTGGTATCAGCTACTCCCATGCATGCATGCATTCTTCTACCTTTTCTCATTCTGATACTTTCCCATGTTTTACCCATTTCATCTGTGCTCATTTGTCTTCCTAGATCTGTGATCTCCCAGGTTGTCACCAAATGACTGACGATTATCTTTTTCTGCTTGACATGTCCGTTTCCTTTGTGTGTGTCTCCCTGTCCGTTCTGTGATCTAGATGTCCTACTCTGCATCCACCATCAATTTGAGTGACTCCACTAAGGGCAGTATGGTAGTGCAGCGCTCTAACTCTCTGGACCATCCTCCTGCCGGGGCCAGGGTCCCTGTCTGTATACGCATCCCTTTCAGTCCTGCCCCAAACCCCATCTCTAGCCACGTCTCTGACCCTGCGTCTGTCAGTCGAAGGGCTGGTCCCACTTCCTGCCCCAGCACTCTGGATCCCATGTCCATCCCCCAGTCCTACTCAACACAACATTCCTGCTTCCCTGTGAGCTCATCTTCCACCTCCTCAGCCGTTCCATCTCCTACCTCTCCTTCAGTGGCCCATAGCTCTATCGGCCTCACTTCCACCAACCGTCCTCTAAAATCTGTCAATCCAGACCTACCAACCTCGAGAAAACCACCCTCTGTGGGATTTCAGCCCAGGGCACCGGCTCCCGAGAGGTTGAATCCCAAACCCAGACCTCCTGCTAGGATAAGCAAGGCTCCCCAAGTACTCTTTGACCCATGCAAGTCACAACTGACCAGTCCCCGTAGAGAGACTCTTCTTTAAACCAGCAGGCAAGCTCAGCCCACGCAAGCAGTTCTATATGTGAGCATCACATTTTCACGACCTACTCACTATCTGGGGTGCACCAATACCATGTTTCATTCTCCTTACCAATCCTTGCTACGTGTCTGCTATGGCTAGATGCCAACTAGCGATTGCACAATATGCTCTTGGCTATTGACTATTGTTAAACAGTTCTGTTAAAGCCAAAATATTGCCGAGATGTGATGGCCTTTCTTCATTATGTGAGAAAATAGAAAGTTGATCTGTTTTCTCACATGTAGCTCTTGGTAGTAGATATTAACATGGGAGACTTGGTACTAACACATTAAGAGGGTTTTAGTGTGGTATCTCACCATATATTGCACATCTTCAGCGGAGCCTCCCTAGTCCCAGATCAACTGTTTTATCCCATGTGCTTCCATCAAATTACAAGGGATCTATTTTTGAAAATGGCTAAAATAAAATCCCTAAGCTTATTGAAAAGAAGGACTAAATCACCATACCGCACTTGAGATTATACTCCAAGTTCCACTGTGTTGGATTTGAAATGGTTTCTTAACTGTACATATCACAGTCAGTTGAGTGAGAGCACGTTGCAGGGATTTTGAGATTGATCCGGGTCTATGCCACTCCAAACATAGCGGGGATACTGAGCGTCGGAGGTTGTAGATTGGCACTACTCAACACTTGTCCCTACTCAAGAGGGTGTAGTGGAGTTGTGCCCAGGAGTTGTTCAAGGCATATCTCAACCTTTCATACTGTTTTTACCAAATTAGCCTGCTTAGATGTAATTCCAAAAATCTTGCAATGCTCGTTTGGCATAGCTCAGTAGGTTGAGGGTTTTTCGGTTAATTGGAAGGTTACAGGTTTAATCCCCGGTCCAGCAGAAAGTATGTCAAAGTGTCCTTGAGCAAGACACTCAACACCTAAGTGGTTGAAACGGTCGATGAAAATCAGCCTGGAGATTAAATCTGGCTCGTTTACATTCTGCACGTTCATTAATATGCACTGTCCCGGTTGAAAAAAGATAGCAAAATTATAAAATACAGAC
>OMLC01066065.1:0-25613 GCA_900302585.1 Regalecus glesne | reverse complement strand
ATATTTAATATATACACCTCGTGGCGTATATGTTTGAGATGAGGTGTGTGGAACTCTGAGAAGGGGAAACGTTGTCTTCAAAAATTTGGTCTCTGACTTGCCATCGTGCTGAAAAACGTCAATACAGAAGAACAAAATGGAACAAAAACAACATAAATCACGTCACTACGTGTCAGAGGCTCCGCTGTGGTTCCTGTTTCTGAACGCTCCCTCGTTTGCATAAGCAACACTACAGCTGTATTTTCTACGAGGACGATATAGGAAGCAGTATTTCATACACAAGTACGTCTTCTTTCTTGGATCCTGTCACCGTGCCCTCTCTGTCTCTCTCACACACACACACACATGCCCAAACACACACACATGCACGGGTACACATGCACTTAAAAGCAAACACATGGTCCCCCATCTTGTAATCTGTGCAAAGATCTGCATCTCATTTTCTGTGGTTCCAGTAAACCAGCTTAATGTGCTGTCAGTCCACTGATAAACTCTAAATCAGTCTTTAACAATGACACCCAGCAGCAAGAAACTACATCTGTACATCCCTGACTCCATCAGCTAACAAGAAATCCGTCGTAAAATGAATTAGGGCTATCTCTCGTGAAGCTGTCCTTGTCACACACTGCACCACTGGAGTGGGAACAAAAGAAGAAACCATAAGATGTTTACAGATGAAAGTGACCCTCGGGGGTCTTATGGTACGGGGGCTTGCCAGACCCTAGCCGGTACTAGGGTAAGAAGATGAAGATAAAGATCAGCAGGCACAGGAAGGACTCGCATACAACATAGGAAGCTGTAATGTAGGAGGTGCTTGTAGCGGATAGCAAAAGCTAGATATGATTTCTGTAATCACATATAAAGTGCCTTGGTGTATTCTTAATGAGCGTTATTTGCCACAAAGGGATTTAGGGTTTTCTAAACTAGGCCCAAATTATGCAATTTAAAGAAATGCTGCTGGTTACTTGGGAAAATACTGGCAAATTGTCTACGAAAGGCTCGGTTTCGAGTGTTTCTGACCCGTGCGTATGTGGTTCACTAAAATCACCACCATGTATAACATATAATATCACATCGACATGCCACTACAAGGTAACATGGCCTTTGTTTTCTGCTCTGCAGGATAGCACTCAAGCAGGTCTGCTAATCATTTATATGGCTTTAAAGACACTTATAGAAAACAATCCAATTTGGTTTCCCATTTCCTTTGCCCCTTGCTTGGATTTGAGAAAGAGTGGTATTTATTCTATAGGCTGTGTGTGTGTGTGTGTGTGTGTGTGTGTGTGTGTGTGTGTGTCTATGGAAGGTCATCATTTTCTGTGAAAGACTGTTGGAACTTGGAAGCACTGTGATATCAATACTATGAATACCATGTGTTTATTGTTCTGTGTTACTGTGTTGGGATATACCGGAAATCTAGTCTGTCAATCAACAGAGTCAGAAAGCCACATGGTGCGGGGAGAGACTGGATCTTGCCCAGGCCAGTCACATTAAGCTCCATTGTTATTTCCCCTCATCCCACAGAGTCCACTTGTTTTCATTTGACAATGAGCCATCAAAGCTTTAAGACCTGCCCGGAAGACTATTTTTGTCCCTTTCTCCGATTCCTTCTTACTGGACATCAAAGAGACTTGTAATCTCAAGTTACTGTGGGTTAAAAAAAAAAAACCAGTTGGGAAGGGGTAGATAAACTTGCCTCCTTGGCCTGTCATGAGGTCCTGCTTAGTGACTTGCGAGAGACCTGGTATAGTTGGTATGCGCTGTGCGGCTGGTTCACATTAACCCTGTTCATGAGCCCTTGCAAATCTGCCTTTCACTTGCACACTTGCTTTGCACTCTTTAGTGAATTAGCCTGGGAGTCAACATGCTGTCTGTTAGGAATAACAAGGCCATAGATGAAAGTGTCACAGATGCAAAACACAACCGTTGTGTGGCTGTGTTGCAGACGGAGCAGCACGAGAGGACTGTCTCAAGTTCATAACTGGAAGTATGGCCTGGTGCACAGTAAAACCCTGAATGGACACTTAAAGGGGAATGATCACGATTTGCAACATCTGTACATACAGTATGTTGTAAGGATAACATTCCATTTGCATCAGGAATTTTACGTGTCTCTGAAATGCCACCGGCATTGTCCGCGAAAGTGTCTGTTGGTGACATCCCAGATGCTGCAGCTGCTCTTATATAATAGGATGGGCTAGATACAGAGAAGAAACTTTGCTGTATTTATGTAAAATAAATAGATCTTCTTCTTCTTCCTCCTCTTCACATTCACTGAGAATGTGAAGGATAGTGATCATTAACATCTGTTGTACTGCTGGACACTTTCCCTGCATGACTTTGGCTTCGTTTCAGAGATACACAAAGGACAGCTCAGTGCTACGGCTTCTAATGAAGTGTCATATCCCTGCAACGCAGAGATGATGTTGAAAACCGTTGTTTCCCCTTAACAATGACATTATAAAATAGCTGCCTCTGCACCCGTTCACCAAGAGCGAGCTCCTCTGAGTCTTGTTCATGAACGCTGACACATCAGAAACGTTTCAAATCTTGTTACAAGATTGGCATTTGAAAGCATGTTAAAGGTGATAGAATAATACATGGTGAAAAAACAAGGGGCTGAATATTTGGGAGAGGTAAATAAAGGATTATGGCAGAGGGGGTGTGTCCCATTTTTATCCCTATGGAGGAATTTAATTTCAGCAAAGATATTTAATGTCTTGCAGCTGCATATACTTTTGACACAAACATTTTGGGGTGGGTAACAAGCAAAGTTCAGGCTAAAATGTTCAATTGTGAGCGAGCAAGTGATGGATAGACAGACAGACAGACAGACAGACAGACAGACAGACAGACAGACAGACAGACAGACAGACAGACAGACAGACAGACAGACAGACAGACAGACAGACAGACAGACAGAGAGATAGAGGAGTGGTGAGGCACTATCTCATGTTATTCCAGCTTCTACCACCGGGGGCGCTCTATATAAACAACAACAAAGTCCTCGGTGCGTAAGCGTAAAGAGCGAGTCTGTGGCGAGGGGACATGAAGGAAAGCTGCGTTCCAGACACTTCATGTGCGACTCCGCTGGGACGCGCAGTTGGCTGCCTATCCCTCCAGACTTGAGCAAACTCTTTAGGCGTCCTCTTCGGGAACCTAGAGTATGCGGTAAAACCGCAGTTTAATCCACTGAAGAGTGAATACGGAGACGACAAGCGTATGTCGTATGAGATGTTGTAATATTAGATTCGTTCATTCAAAGAGTCCGAGCAGAAACTGCAGGCTGACCAGCGGTTTATGCGTTTCAGGCGCACAGTCCACTTCTCCGAGGAAGATGGCAAACACTTAAGGATGCTCTCAAGGGCTCCCTGACGGACGTCTCCAGTTGTGCATTGTCTTTATCCGCGGCATGACGTCGAAACAACACGTCTAGCGGCTCATGGATTTCTTCTTGATTCTCGTCAAAGGCGCGTCGCGCAACTGGCCGCTCGGAGAGGGGGAATGTGTTCACGATGGACGCACACAACGTTGACGCTCATGTTGTCTGGTTCCGGTCGTTTGTTTTGGTCGACAGTTGGTGTGTTGTGTTCGCTGTAAACAGAACGGCGACACAGGACAAAGTGTCTTGACATCATGCGTGTTAAAGTTCGCCCTCAAATGCTGGCGATTGTCTGTCTGTTTTCAGCTCTTACGCGCAGTGGAGCAGGTGAGTGCGTCATCTCTACTGGTCGATGGTTCGTGTCTTTGCTGAAAGGATGTTCTCACTGAATTTCACATAACACAGCTGAACTCGTTTATTCCTGTATTATGTTGTTGTCACACGGCGTCGTTGTTGAGAATCTAATAGCCAATTAGACATATACTCCAGTCCTTATTTCTGGATCACATTGTATGAATCTTTGTTGTCGTTACAGTAAATGGGTAGCAAAGGTCAAACTTGGTCCAGTCAAATTTCATATCGCAATGGTGGACCGTAGCTCTGTTGAGGATTGCCATTGAATGCAACCCGAGAGTCTCGGTGCTCTCCCATGGGGGAACTGGCAGGATTCTGTGTCACATCTATGCAGCTATGCCGCAAAGGCCGGGCCAATGAAATATTTATGGAACGACAGGGATGAGAACCTTGCCTCTGCCCATGATATCCATGCATGGTTTCAAACTCAGTTTCTATCACTGACGTGAGCAATTGTGATATTTACACATCCTGAGCTGTACAACTATTACTCAAAATGACTATCCTATACATCTACTTCTTTCTCAGCCTCCAGGTGTGTTGACCTTGCCTGCAGTCCACCCATAGGGAACCTGGCTGTCGGCAGGACCCTCACCATCCCCTCTGATTGCTGTGGGAATAGATCCCACCATCCCCAGCACTTCTGCCCTGAGGACACCCACCCACCCACACACATGACCGATGATCCTTTCTTGCACCCAGGTACCTGGTGGGAATCAGGTGCAGGCATTACTTCACAGAATCACGAGGATGAGATCCGTTTGGATCTGGAGACCCAGTTTTGCCTATCCCACTTGGTTCTACTGTTCCATTCATCCCGGCCTGCTGTCATGACCATTGAACGTTCAACAGACTTTGGAGAGACCTGGAAAACCCTCAAACAGTTTGCCCACAACTGCAGCCTAGAGTTTGGTGTCCCTGATGATGTTCATCAGCCAGGCTCACTATGTACCTCCCGTTATACCAGTGCCACACCCTGCAGTGGTGGGGAGGTATGGGAAAATACTCAAAGTCAAATGTAGATCTTCCTTTACAGTTACATGATTTGACACTTACATTGTCTGATTTGCTGTTAATGCGTGCTCTGTTTCCCATTCAAGGTGATATTACGGATGTTGGGTCCTGGCAATGTGGATGTTCTGGACCCCTATAGTCCAGAGAACCTCAGCCGCCTCACTCTTACTAACCTCCGCATCAGACTTCTCCGGGCTCAGACTTGTCCTGGAGCTCGACAGCCCCATATAAACGAGACAACACCTGCTCCTTCAGGTCTGAGGTCTCCAACAGAAAGCCCAAGTGCAGCCTCTTATGCCATTTACACTTTATTAGCCAGAGGAACGTGTCTTTGCCATGGCCATGCCGAACAATGTGTCCCATACAACAGCAGCCAAGACACACAACAGGACAGTAACATGGTGAGTACCGTATTGTTCCAGTGTGTGTAAATATGTTAGAGACTGTAAGATGATGAGAGAGAGAGAAATAGAAAAACTGTGAGAAACAATGAGAGAACAGAAAATCTGCCTTGCCTGTCTATCTATCGTTTTTTGGTTCCGTCTGTGTTCATTTAAAGCACTGTAGCATGCAGGTGTCCAGATGTGAAGAGTATGAGACCAAAATGGAAGTAACCCCTGAAAGGATTTCAAATAGCATGTACTGATCTATATAGCAGCTGTGTGGACACACATTTAACACAGTCTCTGTAAGACAGGTGTCTTTGTGCATTTAACTGCTGCTAAGTTGGCCAGATCTATTGAGCAGCCTTGGATGTGTTTTGCAGGTGCACGGTAAATGTGTGTGTACTCACAACACAGCAGGGGAGCACTGTGAGATGTGTGCCCCACTCTTCAATGACCATCCGTGGAGGTCTGCCAATGGAAGCAGTGGGGAGCCAAATCCATGCCGGAGTAGGTGATCGATGTCTAAACAGGAGGAAAGAGCCATAAGACATTGCATCTTGGCAATGGTCACAAATACAACCAGTAAAGATGTTGTCGAGCTTGGTGTGAAAATCAGAGGGGGGAGAGAAAGGAAAGCTTTTTTCTTTGAGCCAAATCTACACAATAAAAAAGCCATAATGTTTTAGTTTTTACAGGGGTTGATTTACATTTCATAGAAGTCTATTGTATATAGATTGAGCTTTGCATTGACATTGTGAATAATGTTGATTATTTAAAAAAATGTAAAACCATAATTTTGAGTCGACACTTATGAATACAGGTTCTGCCTCATTTTAACCACTCCTTACATCCTCAATATTCATTCTCCCTCTCTCCTTTCCTCTCTCTGACTCAATCTGTCTCATCTCCTTTCTTCCGTCTGTCATCATTCCTCTTGGTCTCAGAATGTGAGTGCCATGGTCACGCCGACAGCTGTCATTTCTCCCAGAGGGCATGGCTGGCCACCCGTGGCACCAGTGGGGGTGTGTGTGACAACTGCAGGCACAACACAGTCGGGCGCAGGTGCCAGCGTTGTCGCTACGGCTACCACCGCCACCCATCCCTGCCACTCAGCTCCCCTCATGCCTGCACGCGTAAGAGATGCGCAATGGGGATAATATGTGAATGTGAATGGAAGTATGAATATATCGTAGCCATCTCTCCTTGGTTGGCAATCAAAAAAAGACCAATTAATCTTGATGGAATTTATTTAAAAAGAGGAATGCTTATGACCAAAATGAGCAGCAGACCTGTGTTAGTTATTCTAGGAGTGAATAGGTACACTGGTTTTGACCTTCATCAGCAGCATCCCTGACATCAGTGGTGTTGTGTCCCTCTAGTGGTAGATTTGTTTAATGGCATATTGCATCAAGTGTAAAGAAATAACGTATTGTGGTTACTCTTCACAACAAAATTGAATGGCTCGGATATGTTAAAGTAGCACACATTTGAAAATGTTTGCATTTATTTTTCTAAGGATGCAGGTGTAGTCCACAGGGCTCATTGCCTGCCCACCCAGGAGAGGAGCCCTGGTGCCACCCCAGGACGGGGCAGTGTCACTGTAAACCTGGTGTAGGGGGCACAAGCTGCAGCCACTGCCTGCCAGGACACTGGGGCTTTGGAGAGGAGGGTTGCCAACCCTGTACCTGCCCCCAGAGCTGTGAACCCACCACTGGGCAATGCCTGAAAAGGTTACTCATGTATTTTGTATTTTCTCTTTCAAATATCCCCAGATCATTATGGCATACCGATCATGGAAAATATTTATCAGGAGTGACTCAGTAGCTGAATAGTTACTGCACATGCCACATTGCTATTTGTTTACCCTATCGAGTCTCTGCTTAAACACCTGAGCAGACATATCTTTGCACTCACCATCCAATCAGGTGGTAGACACTCCTATCACCTGCCCCCTATAAACCCCCAGGGTCTCTGCTCTGCTGCATATCTCTGAAACTCAGAAATGGCAGCAACCAAGAAATTGGCAACCAATGGTAAATAAAACCTGTTGGGGGCTACATATGTACTGTACTCATAGAACTGGAGTTACATCCAAGCTCCAGGAACCACATGGTGGTTTGAAACCTTCTGGACCAACTCCACCTGGTACACTCCTGAATGTCCAGGCCAAAGAGAGACCCACAAAAAAGAGGGGTGTTAAACAGGAGGGATTGCTTACACTCATTCTAGGAAGACAGGCCAAGCCAGAGGCTCCTGCAGCCTACCCGCACTGCACACGACATGGCCACCATTAATGGGAAAGGCCTGGGACGTCCAGAGGATGGTGGTGGCTATCTATTGCCTGAACCAGGGAGCTCTCAGGGGGTAGCTCAGAGGGCTCATGGGTCAGCTTATCAAGGGATCTAAGTTGTTAGCAAGTGCCACACCCTGGGAAGAACTAGTATAGTGGTGATCAAAAATGATTTTTTCCACTCATTTGGGTGTGATAAGGGATCACCTGGCTAAAGAGAGGGGGAAAGGAAGATATAGACCCTGACTGCATCCTCAATGGGGGTTACTCCCTTGTCCCTTGTAGGCCACAGCTGGGGGTTTTGCAGACAGCAGAGAGCTCTACTCTGTTACATGTAGTGGAATACATGGGCCATTTTAGGGCAGATCGCAGAACCCCGAGGCCTACTTCTGGGAGTGGGGTGCTCATCCTGTCCGCAGCTGATGCAATGAGCAAGAAGGATCCTCGAGGTGATAATGATGCACCAGCAGTGGCTCTGCGTCAAGGAAGAGAAAGAGAGGATCTTTCTCCTCGAAAACATGACATTCATCCACCTTGTCGTATTAATCCCAAGGCTTGAAAGGATTCACCAACATGGGAGAGGCGAAGGGATTCAGCCAACTTCAACTGGCTCTTGCAATCTTCCCTGGGGTGAGCGAGGTAAGCAGGGCTTGCAGTCCTCCTAGTGCTGCCAACCAAGGCAGGAGAAGCAAGAACAGGTGTCCAAAAGAAATAGATGGACTGGACAGCAGGCGCAGATCCTGGAAGATACCTTGTTAACAACTAGGGAATAAAACATCCCAACATCAGGTGACAACAAATTCACAGTAATCTGTACTTCAGATGGCCGAGTGAAAAAGGGGGACAAGCAGCGGATATACTGGGGTTTTATAGGCTAGGAGCACCTACCACCTGATTGGATGGTGAGTGCAAACATGTGTTCACTCAGGTGCTGAGGAAGATGGGGTGAACCAACAACAAAGCCCATTAGAGGACAGAGTATACATGACAGAACCACAACATCACTGGTTTGATTCCTACCAGGGACTTCTGTTTGTTGCATCCATGTGCCCCCCCCTCAGTTTCCTGTCTGCTACTTCACTATCTTCTGTCATTTAATAGCAAACATGGCCAAGAAAATGAAAAACTTACCAGATGTATACTTTTTTTGTGTTAGCAGCTATTCAAGTGTCCACATCTTCAATGTGCCCATTGGTGGTAAAGTTCCCAATTTGGAGCACATGGTCACCAGTGAAGGTGATCTAACATGGTCAAAGGAGCTTGCAGTCTCTGCTCTGCATTACACAGGTGAGCTGGGTTTTATGGTCTGTTGCCTTCAAGAAATGTCAGTCTGAAGTCCTCAAAATCATATGATAAGAATCTTAAATACAAAAAGTATAGGATAAAAATGAAATTGGTACGTGTCCTCACCTGTTCACAGGAAAGTGCAGCTGTAAGGAGAGAAAGCTGAGAAGTGTCTCTGAACTCTGCAAACACAAATATGACTATGGCAAGAATACACAAATACATTTACAAATACTTTACATTGTTTTTAACCTGATGTATGATCACTAATACTCACATGTTTCCCAGTCATTACCAACTGGTTTAAACCATGTCTGTGGTCCATGACAGTAATCAAGGCCAGTGTGCTGTCTGCTTATGACAAAGGCAGCCATGCAGAGGTGTTGGTGAAAATACGCAAGGTTCTCCGATCAGGAAAGATGGATTTATCACTCGGCACTATCAGCATTTACCCTGTTTCCTGGACTAGCCGTGGCTGCACCTGTCCCATCCTCAACCCAGGTAAAACATGGTCCAACCTGAAATAAAACAGGAATTGAGGGTAAACATCATCATGATATATTATTATAAAAGGGATTTTAGGTCATTATACTTTTGTCCTGACCTCTACCATTCAGCCATGTGAATAAAAACAGGAAATTAATTCCAGTTTGCCGAAGACTGCAAGCTAAGCCTTTTCTGGGGGTGAGGTGTCAAACCCTGAAGGAAAAAAAGAAAAAGAAAAAAGAAAAACCCTCTTCCAGTCTGGCTCCTGTTTTTGACTTCGGTACTCTGGAGCAGAGAAAAGGAATGTTTCTATGTGTGCTTTGTTTTGACCAGTATCATTAAGCAGCCCCAGCTTATATCGATGAGTCAAATTAAGTCAACCTTTAGGTCAATCCTGCATGATACAATGGGACACTCAACAGAGAGCACTAGACATGACCCACATGGTTTCAGAGTTCTGTAATACTTGACAAGTAGCAACATTCCTTTGATAAGTAAAAAAAATATTCATTTTATCATTCCATTGTCATACGGTATTTTTCCTTTGTCCTCTACCCCTCTAGGGATGGACTATCTGCTGGCAGGCCCAGTAGAAGCAGGGACAGGGCATTTGCTAGTAACCATGGAGAGCATGGTAGTTCTCTGGACCCCCAGATTGGGGGCACACATATCCCAGAGTCTAAGACATGGTTGTCCATGACAGGAAAAGAGGATGACAAGAACAGTCACAAAGAGTCAGTGGACAATGCAGCAAATGGAAGTAAAATCTAATGGACATCACCACTTGCTAAAATCACATGACTTTAGTGTGTTATCCAAGTAGAGGACAGTATCAAACTTAAGGTTCAGGCTGTTTAACTGAGGGACACAATTGTGTGTGTGTGTGTGTGTGTGTGTGTGTGTGTGTGTGTGTGTGTGTGTGTGTATAAAATACAAGAGACTGAGATGAATGTTTGGCTTAAGTTGGAGCCATGTGACATTACAAACTTTTAAACTTGGGCATGGTTTCCTTTTCTTGCATAAGATTCTGCCTTTATCCAAACAATCCCATCTATACAACATTTAAAACATCAGATTCCATTACTTGAATCACGTCTAGCTCTCAAATTACCACACTTGCAGTTTCACATCAGTAACAACCCCTATGTTAGTTATCAATTTACCGTATAGCAGAGCATTACTCTCATAAATTCAGCCATACATCTGTTTAAGTTAGACATGTTCAACTTTGTTAGTACCCTCACAGCTCATTGAAATAATGTCTCCTTCCTCCTGAAAAAGAGATGAAGTTAAAAGCTATTTTGTCATGTATGCATGCCTTTGGTATGGCATAGAATAAAGCAAAGAACGTTTGAAAAGAGATGCATTATTGCTTATTCTACAAAGATATTATAAAATGGCCTGGACACATTTGTTGGTATCCCTTAGTAAATATAATAGTAGGATAATAGCGATATTTCAAATTACTTTCTTTAATTAATATAACACACATCTTTGATCTTGTAATCAGTCATACAGATTATTTAAATGGAGAGAAGTAGTCACTGTGCTGTTTGGTATTGTCTGCACAACACTGAACACAGACAAGAGAAAGCAAAGGAAATGTGTATGAGGAGATCAGAAAGAAAATAGACAAGCATAAGTAAAGGTGAAAGCTTACTCGACCATCTCCAAGTAACTTGATGTTCCTGTGACAATAGTTGCAAATATCACCAAGATGTTTCAGATCCAAGGAACTATAGCAAACATCCCTTGGGACAGCTACCAGAGGACAGTTGACTCCAGACCGAACAGATACATAGTGTTAATGTTAGAAAACGAAAAAGTTATCTTCCTCAGCAGAAGATAACTGCTGAAGAAATACAAGCTGAAATCCAAGGTGAAGGTACATCAGCTTTTGATTGCACTATCCACCACTTTTTGAGTAAAAGTGGGCTCCATGGAAGAAGACCCAGGAGGACTCTACTTTTGAAAGAAAATCATAAAAAAGCCAGATTGGGATTCACTAAAATGTATACACAGGACACAATCCTTCAGGTAAGATTTCCTTTGGACATATAAGTCAAAACTGGAATTAAAAATAAAGTTTTTAAGAAAGAACACCATATATATATATAAAGTGAAATATGGAGGAGACATATTTATGCTTTGGGACTGCTTTGCTCTGCCTGGCACAGGATGCCTTGAATCTATGCAGGGCACAATGCCCTACTAGAGCGAAACCTACTACCGTGTCAGAAAGCTCTGTCTCAAGTCGCAGATCATGGGTCCTCAAATGGGATAATGACCTAAAACAGCTATAAGCGCACAAGAATGGATGAGAACAAAACATTGGACTATTCTGAAGTGGCCTTCTGAGTCCTAATTGTAATCCTATTGAACATCTATGGAAAGAGTTGAACTTGTAGTCTGGACCAGGCACCCATGAAACTTGAGACAGCTGGAGCACTTTGCTCCAAAATATCCGTTGACAGGTGCAGAAATCTTATCATCTACATATTAAGTTAAAGGTCCATTAATCTCGTCCATGCCATTTTTATGCATCATTATTATGATTATATTGAATTAAAAAATCAAAAGCAAAGTCTCAATTATACGAAAATATGAATTAAACAATGAAAGGTCCATTTTTACATCACGATTAGTCCCCACATTATGGTGATGTATACAAACTTAGATGGAGTGTGGGGAATTAATACCAGATGCCCTTCCTGACACCCTGCGGAGGGTTGGAGCCTAGAACATCTGGCTCAATGGTGGATGGAAATTACTTTTTTCAGTTAAGTTATTTAAAATGAAAAATGCATTATTTGTTTGTGGTGGAAGGGTACCAACAAATTTGACCACATCTATATACAGCATTTTGATATTGTCCATTAACATAAGATTATAGTCTGTATCCTTTTCCTATTAGGTCATCTTCAAGCCCTGCATCTCATGATTCAAGGTCATTTGAATTAGTAAATCTGATATACAGGGTAACGAGAGAAGGAATGGAAGATTTTTTTTAATTTTGACATATCGGAGGGATATATGCAAAGTTAATTAAGACAGGAATAACTTACACTTCAAATAATGAATGACCAAAGTACTTAAAGTAAAGATTTTAAAGTAAGTGGAGCCTTAGATAATCTGCAGGGAACAATACTGAAACAATCCAACAAGACCATTTAAACCTGGTGACCTACTTCTGTCTTTGCCAAGGATGAATGGAAAGTTGCTGAAGTGGATTTCTAAGAACAATGGTCATATAGCCCCAGATAATGCATGCAGGCATGCCACCCTGAAATTCCAACATTTTGAATATCAACAGTTGATAAGAAGCTTTGAGGAAGTCAGTTATCTTGTAAAATCTATTCAAATGTAAAGTGTTGCTTGGCTATGAAGACTTATTTAACTTTGTCTTTTGCTTATAAGCAGCTCATCTGCTTATTTACAGTTCTCTCTACTTGTACAGATGTAGACAGTATTTTCGAAGATTTACATTACCATGAAAAAAATGACATGGACTTGTCTTTAGGGTATTGCTACATTTATGTGACTCAAGCCGGTAAATGATTGAACTGTAGAGTGAAATGTCTCTAGAATCCGTGACTTTTGGAGTTAGAAGTTATGCAAAAGCATGCACTGCTCAAAATCCAAATCCAGTTCATACCCGTCAAAAGATCTGTTGAGGACTATTATTAGATTAGGTCCAGTGATCATTATCTTGTAGTCTGACCAATAACCTTAATTGGTGGATACATTGGTTGGTGGATGTTGCAGCATAGCAATAGTTCACATTTGCAAAGATACAGCTCATCAATGCCAAAGCTGGACAAAACAAAGCAAAACTAAAACCACTTGTTCTGGTAATTACCACAACAAATATCAAAACTTAAGGGGGTATTTGAGCAGACATCCAATAAAGCCCTTTAAAGAACCTATGCCCCATTTGTTTGAAGCCCTCAATGAATGTCCTTCATGAATTTTGTCTGAGTGACTGGACCGATGTTTAAAATCCTTTCTATTTTGTAACCAGTGATGAAACCAGTGGGAATGTCGGCTCCTTGTAAGGTGTGATCTCTGTTGTGCAGGTCTTGTATTGAAAGAGAAAATAGGACTGTGGAGGATAAATGGTTAGCCTTAGCTGTCAGTCTGCCCATCTGTGGAAGATTTACTGTCAAGTGAGGGGGCCGATTCAAATGCTGAAGAGGCTGAGGTAGAGTCATTCCTGGGGCCTGGGGAAGAGTCCTCGGCTGGGGCAGCTAAGGAAGCAGTAGATTCAGAACCCCCCAGTGGAGCATTTCCATTATCTTCCTCCTGGGGGTAGAGCTCAGGGTATCTCTGCATGCACTCTTGCATGTTACGGAAGAGGTCGATGCATTCAGAGCCCTTCACCTCTTCCTTACTGTAATGGAAGCAAGAGAAAGCCTCCTTGAACTGAGTGCCACAGGGTCCACTGGCCATGCCCCCAAGGCATGGGCAGTTCCAGTTTATATCTCCATTTGGCAGGATAAGTCCTAAAGAAGCCAGAAACCAAACAATAATACAACACACTGAAATAAGTTAGGTTGCCTTCAGTAAATTGGCTAAACTTGTAAAAGTTTTAAATAACAAACCTTGCTCTTCATAGGGATCATTGGGGTCATCTGCAACCAGCTCAGCATTGCTGGGTGACTCATGGTCTTCCTTGGTCACAAATATTATGCGATCTTTACCTGAAAGAAAAAGAAAACAATGATTGATAACAGCTTTACTTGGACAATTAATAGTCTCAAGTTGGATTGATGATTTTTTTAGATGATAATAAAAAAGTATTGATTTAACTATAAAGCCATCATTTGCCGGTTCAATGTCTGATGGAGAGTATCTTATGATCCGCTGACTCACTACATCTGGGCCCAGTATTACACTTCGGAAACAAGTCACAAATGAACTGATCTAGGTTGACCTACTTTGCAATCTGGGTAGCCTTCGACTCCATCGAAGGTTAATTTCTCCTCGTTTGTGTTACATGTTAATTTTCGTAAACACAATAACTTCATTATGCAAAAAGTTTTGAATGATCTTGTTTGAGCCATTCACAAAAACTAGCTTCATTGTAGCAAAAAGAAGAAAAAAGTAACGTTATCAGCAGCCATTCAGTTAGCCTGCCAGCTAGCGAGTTAGCTATACTAACAGTACTTTGGAAGCATATCATGCTCAGTTACTCAATGACATTGCTCAGGAAAAGCATTGAAAGGGCTATATGAAAAAAATAATAGAGAAACCTTCTTGTTTGCAGTACGACATGCCCGCCGACTCTTGTTTCTTTCGAATCTCTCTCTGTAATGAGCAACGATTACTTTTAATGGGTAAATTAGGCAAATACCGGGTTCTTCAGGCTGACCACCCGGTTTCTGACAACTGCTCTCTCTATGACCTGTCAATCCGTCGCTTCCATGGCGCACAGTGATGACGCCAATAGGACCTCCTACTTTCCCGGTGCCTGTTTTCATGTGTTATGGCAGCAGCCTGACCCATCTCAATATTTGCCCTCAACGATGTTTTCATTTCACTGTGATAGAAAAGAGGGAAGAGAGATAAGCCATAAATAAAAAGACAATGGTAAAATTCGATCTATTCATATTTGGCGCAAAAAAAATTAATCACAAAGCAGCAGGAATCAACGTTTTTTATGGCTCAATATCGGAATTTTCTCAGATGGGGCGCATTTTAAGAGGAAAAATGAATTTTAAGAAACACTGTTCGTGCTGCACGCGAAATTAAGTCCATTTCAAGTAATGCATTAATAATTTTTGAATCTTTGGATGGTTTAGATGAAAAACTCAAGGGAAGCACAAGTTTAAATCCATTCAAATAGACAAAAACTGTTTTGAGGTACTAAGATGATGTTTTACTTCTCATGACCATGGCACAGATGGTAAATGTTGTTACTGTTGCTTTTGGATTAAAAAAAAAGTTTTCATTTTTTTAGTGCTCTTATGTTTCTTATTGAGTCCGTTCTAAGAGATATCGACAATGACATACTGTGATGTGAAAAAAATCTATGTTTAGTATTTCGGTTTATTAATTTAGCTTTAGCAAGAGGAGGCAAATTATAAGTAGCAACTTTCTCCAAATATTGTTCAAACACATTTGTTGGATTCTTTTGAGAATTATTTGATAAATTATGTTTGAAATAAAGACATTTGAATTTGAATGGTTCAGTCTAAGGACATTCACATAGAACTTACACTATACATACTATATAAATACAGACAAATTCCAAGTATGTTGGAAAAAACCTTTTTTTAATAACAATTATGTCCAATACAGAAAGTAAAAACCAAAAAATGATACCCCTTCACAACCCTTCCAAACCCACCCTCATCCAACCATGTCTCGGCAGTTTTGTGCAGCGAATCAGTCTGGGAATAAAAGAGCATGACAACACAGACAAACACTTCCCTTTAGGACCAAGAGACAGAGGGCAAACCAATGTGCCCATATTAAGACCTGTTTGTATAAAAACATAGTCCATGATTTAAAACAAAATAAAACAAAAATAAAAAGTCAATTAAAATTGTCAAGAGCATGTCTGGAGATTTAGCGAGGCCATATTAAGGAATTCAAGTATATTTTTAATACTTTTTACATCCTAGTTTACAGCCTCTAAAAAGAATCTCGAGCACAGTCTGCAGCGACCTGAAATGAGCACGACATGGCTTTTTTTTAACTCTCTCCCAAAATGTCCTGGCACAGTGCTTTGCTGTGAATGGGCAATAATTCACATGGTGTCACGGTCTTCATGTTCCTTGAACAAGCTGCAGTGAAAAACGCCTGAGGTACGTCAATGACAGACCCTAACACATAGGTGCTTTCAGGCATTCTTCAGCAAATAAAATGGGAAGTGGAGACTTGTATAGTCTAAAGAGAAATGGTTAATTACTGCTGAAAACAAAGAGGAAATGCAATACTTTGCTGTATCCTGGGACAAAATGCCAACCTGTCTTCCCCAGGAAGACCTTTGGATGCATTAATACCCTAAAAGGATACTGTGGAGAACAATGGTGGCATTAAAAAGGACACATCCCAGTTACAGAATGTATTGATTATACGCATTACATGAATGCAAAACAAAACAAAATTTGTAGAGTGGATGCTGTGTGTTTGGTGCATATTGGAAGATGGGCGGTTTTAGAAGAGCAGTGCTCCCATGCTGCCAACTTCACTCTGCTCTTTGACAAAGATCTCAAAGTACTGGTAGATAATGGTCACAGCCAAGAGGATTCCTGTACCAGAACCAATGGCACCAAGGAAGTCAGCCATGACAGACAGTCCTCCTATACACAGGCCACCAAAGGCAGCAGCAGTGGGGATGTACCTGAAAATAGAGGGGCAAAAAGCACTTGAGCCTCTAGTGTAGACTATAAATTTCTATTAGCAAAAATGTATCATGCCAAGAAAACAATGAAACTCAAAAAATAACCAATTCATTTGGATAATCACACTAATTATTTGTGATTTTTGGAGTATGGTTGAGATTTATTCAAACCTATGTTCAATCTACTGAACATTTGGTCAAAGGATTACAGGGAGTTAGTCAGAGTAAAATCCCTCAGGAGTGCTGACACATGAACAATACATTTTTAGTAATTTTAGGGTGAAAAACATCTGAAGTCAGCTTTGTGCTCATTTAGCATTTGTATCAATATGTGTCATGCCTTGAAAAGGCTTTTACTTTTGGTATTTAATATAGGAAAAGTTAGACACCTACAAAGCATTCCTGGAATAACCTTTCCAATGGCTTTTAAAATATATACCAGGAGATTATGGCATATAGCATAATCAGAAAGCATAAGAGCCTATATCTATATTGTCTTATACCTGTTTAGCTCATGCACCATTGATGTCTCTCTGTGTCCCCTCATAACCATCTGCTGCTCTTTCAGCTGCTTGGCCACCTGACATTCAAGACACACCAAGACAGATTAAATGAAATATGAGGATGATTTCAAATTAAAATGTCTTTATTGGGAACATAATTAAAATACTATTCTCAAAGAAGAAGCCAACTTATATCATACGTTTGAAAATGAGCAGGAGGAAGTTAGTACTTAAAATTTCCTGCCCCATAATTTCAGTGGTAACTTTCAAAAAATGGATGGACTCCAAAACAAGCGAGCCATGCTCAAATGCTTGCATGGACACCCTGAAACCAAACTGAGTGACTTACATCTTTGGCAGAGGATCCTGAGACCTCAATCCAGGTCTTGGAGAAAAAGGCGCATGAGCCCAGCATGAACACAATGTAAATGATGGCATGAACTGGGTCATCCAGAACAGAACCAAAGGATTCCGGGGGAGAGAGGTAGTAGCAGAGACCACCCACTGGGTAGGCACGAGCTGGTCCACCACTAGAGGTGTCCTAAACACACAAATAGGTTCTATTCAGCTAGAATGTAGGCCTGTAAATGCCCACAGCTTACCAATAAGCAGATCACATATATTGATTACCTTCTACTAAGCAAATTATATATTAATGATATTCTCTTTTATGATCTTCCATGGGAAAACTGGGTAATAATTATACCATCATGTTTCAAGTAACATTCGGGAACAAAGGGACAACACAACCAAGAATCAAAATGACACAAAGATAGACTTGTGCAAAGAATAGATTTAAATTATCCTAAATCATAAATGTAATATATCTGCTATCAGATGCTTCCAATAAAAGAACAGTTAAGTGAGTCATAACATTTAACTATAGATATTTGCTTGAGTCATTCAGAAACTCCATCTACAGGCCAGTTCTGAATCAAGTCAAGTAGCAATTCTTACTCTTGTCCTGTACATTTATCTTCTTAGAAATTAAACAAAACAAATAAAGATAAGGCTAGTGAACTACCAGCTCAATTAACGGATGTACTTACAGACCAGGTTCCCAAGAGGTTGACCAAGAAATTTCCACTAAACCGCGTAGAGAGCATCTGAGAGATGACATAGAGATTCGAGACCAGAGCAGACTGCAGGATGATGGGGATGTTGGAGGTGTAGAACAGCTTGATGGGGTAGGTGTTGTACTGACCGCGGTAACGTGCTGACTTGATGGGGAGGTCCACCCTGAATCCCTAAAAAGAGTGTTTAACAAAGATCACTTTTAATAAAAGGTCAGGAAGGTGAACTTTGTTGGCAACTTCAAAAAGATGCTTATGCATCAGTAAAACTCTTGAATAATATAAAAAGCTTCCACTGCATTTAAACAATAAAAGTAAGAAGAAACAAAAAACTAACCTGGAAGTATATGACCACAGCAAAGACGAAGACTGTGGCAATGAGGTTCATGAGGTTTGGCAGGTTCTGTCTGTAGAAAGCCTCTCTCAGTGCGCGCACCTTGTCTGTGCGGGTAGCCAGCAAGTGGAAAAGAGCGATGATGGCTCCCTCAAATTCAGTACCTTAAGATAAAACAATATTACACACAGTGAAAAAAAATAATTTATCCAAGATCCAACGTTGGATTTCTTCAGCTCAGCTTCTAGGATTCAATAGCTGGCTCTGAATCGATAAAATATCCTAATTTGATAAGCTCAGAGTAAAAAAAAATCAAAAAATCTTATTGATCCTTTATTACCTGCTATTGGACTTCTGATCTACTATTGTCATAGGTAGTTTTAGCAAAACCACATATTATAGTGAAAAGGTAGATGTCCATGATAGCTCAGTGGTAGAGTATGCACTTCAGGAACTGATGAGCCAAATGTTGTGGGTTTGAACCCACCATAGGGTATTAGGAAGGACATCTAGCCATAATCCCATATGCTCCATCTATCTCCGTGTCCATCCCCAAAACATGGTAACTAATGAGGATATGTAAAAAATTTGAACTTATTATAGTAAATAAGTAATTAAATCTTTACTGCAGAATCAACTGTTGATGCTGTCATGTATACACCTACACTCACACAGACAGCAAACTGATTTTTTATAGCTTTTGACATTGTGATCAACCAGCAAAAATATTCCAACATGTGGGTGGACAAAAGTGAGAGATGGCCTTCTTAAACATCTACAACCACAGCATCAAATGAATGTGATAGAGTGGTGCACTTGAAAATGTTTCTCTGTCTGCATTGATAAGATAAGATAAGATAAGATAAGATAAGATAAGATAAGATATTCCTTTATTAGTCCCACTGGGCGAAATTGCGGGGAATACGGCAAGTTTACAGTCAGGTACCATCAAACACAGCATCAGACAAGTTACTGCTACACATCTATGTCAACGATCTTTCTTTTCATTTATGCAAACTGAATGGATTTTTCCTCTTCTTGCAGGTTATATTTATTTGATGGTCTCAGACTGCTCGTGTGCAGACTCCCAGAAGTGCTAGTGTCCACAATGAGCAGACACTGTGTATGACACTAGCAATAGTAAATGGGTGAGGAGCATATTATCGAGTGTCACAGAGCAGTGACAGATTTGGGATGAAAGGTCTTCACAACAGCAGACACAGCATGGTTTAAGTATAATGGCTATCTTAACAATGTCAGTGTAATGCTCAGTGTGTGTGATTCAGGACCCAAACATCCGTGATTAACAAATACGTTTTGGTTTAAAACTATCAAAAATGATTTAAATGGTGTTGGATCCAATAACGAGACTCATTACTATGTTCAGATTTGATAACATTCTACTGAACCTCAACCTTATCATCACATCTTACTAGTTTCAAAATACTGTACAATTTATTTTAAGTCAGTGCCCTTACCTCTACCAGTGTTTACAGTGGTTGGGCTGAAGGCCTTCCAAACAATGGTCTCACAGATGTTGGTAGCAATGAAAAGGGAAATGCCAGAACCTAGACCATAGCCCTTCTGGAGCAGTTCATCTAGCAGCAAGACTATCAGACCTGCTACAAAGAGCTGCAGAGATAGGAAGAATCAGTTATACCCTGATAAACAGGCACAACTGGCCAATATTGAAGACTACTCATTCAAATTTAACATGCCAGTCGTAATAAACTTTCACACAAGAGGAATGTCTTGACTTTAGGAAGCAGCAGTGAGGGTGCTTATTTACCTGGATGATAATGAGCAAGCAAATTCCAGCACCCATCTCTGATGGGTCTCCATACATGCCAGTCATAACATAAACAATAGCCTGTCCAATCGTGATGATCATTCCAAATACTGCAATGGATCAAAGCAGGAAATGATTTGCAACTGGTATATTTGCAGAGAAAACATGTTGAAATTGACAAAACTGAACTTAAGAGACAGCAAGCTTCCAAATAAACAAAAACGTTTCAACGACTCACAAGTACACTATGAGTTCTAAGCAGAAAGGAAGAATTACATTTCTGGGCTCCATTGAAGAGGGCTCTGTCTTTTGGAGTGTCTCCCACCTCAATGATTTTAGCTCCAGCCAGCAGCTGCATGATGAGGCCTGAGGTGACGATGGGTGAGATACCAAGTTCCATCAGAGTGCCTGGGGAATAAAGCAGATAGTACTTAAGAGAGGGAATCACAGTAATTAATAAACAGTGCAATATAGTAGACGAAACAATGCATTCAGTGCTAAAACTGATATTTTCTTATTAGAGGTCAGAGCTCCGGGATTTGATAACAATATTGACTCTTTGTTAGAGCTGTGCAAACTGTAAAAGAAACGTGCGCCTACTAGCACTGAGTTATTCAGGATGGATCTTATTAGGAAAATGTAACTCAGTCACCTCTGTTGGAAGCCAGGATTACTCTCATCCAGTAGAAGGGATCTGCTGAATCTGATGACATGATGCCAAACAATGGAATCTGGAAAATTAGAGAACATAACAGTCTTAACAAATCAATAACGGTGTAATTCACTGTAGTTTAACTTGTGATGTCTTCTGAACCAAGTTCGAAATATAATGTAACAGAAAGTAATGTCACATAGGTACTGACCTGGCAGCAAACAAGAAAGATGAACAGTGTGATGGCAGTCCATAGTACCTTTTCTCTAAATTGGATCTGTAAAAGACAAAACAAAAAACAGTGACGTTCCATCATCTGGATTTGTACTGACAGCATAAGTCTCTGAGAAACTTTTGGATAGACTTATAGCATCCAAAAAGTACCTTTCTTTCGGGTTTCTGAATCTCGGGCAGGACTGCACAGAACGGCTTAATGACTTCCAAAAACTTAACTGCCAAAAAATAGCAACATAAAGGTTAAACCAACTGTAGAGTAAATCATTTTAAGTCAGACAGTCCAAGGAATCTGAACCCATATAGGGCCAACATTAAAACGTCTTTGGTCCTCCTCAGACAAATTGACCTTGATTGCTACGTCATCACATACTACACTACTTAACATCTGCCAGTAAAACTAAACAAGTTTAGGTCAAACTGGGTATTCAGTAGCAACCTGCCTGGTTCCTAAATCCTCAAACATGATTGATATAAACTACACACAAAAATAGAACATTCAAAGGATTATCAAACGAGTTTAAAAGTAACTAGTTAGATTGCTCAAGATTGTGTCTATACGCTAATCAGGTTCACCAAATCACTGAATCTGACTTTGACAGCAAGTGATTTAAGTCAAGTATTTCGTTTATATTCCGAATTGTTAGTTGGTTTATATTATAAAACCAACGATTGTTAATAATTATGGCATGTAGGGGGGGGTCCCTTGCCAGTTACCAGAGAAAGCAGTTAAATCAGTTTACGGTGTGATAGGTAGGACTGGTTTACGTTAGCTGGCGTGTCATTTAATGAGTGAGGGAAAAATCAACCACACTTGCACCAAACTAATACAACAGAACCATCAAATTGAACCGGAACTTGAGAAACACAGTTAAGATTATCTACTTGAATAAAACATTTGCATAGTTTACAGGCAACGGGTCTGAAAATGAATTAGCATTAGCGGCTACTTAGCTATAACTCGCTAGGACGATAGCACTGGCTAACTAAGATTTTGCTAGCATGCTAACGACAGTAAACTGTCCACAATTTCCCCCCCAACATGGTCAACATGGTTACCAGTAAATTCCTTGACAGAGGTATAGGAGTAAGCAAGATCACTTACTCCCCATGGTGTCCTTTGGCCGGTCCCTATAGTGTTACTGGTGCCACAATGAATGGTCAGCGTAGTGTGTGTGTGGCACCATTCAGCCGCTCCGCATTGAAAAGAAGGATCTGTAAAAGACACGTCACCAGTGAAGCCGCCGCCACACGTCACTTCTCCCAGGCGAGTTATAACGGAGGAACTACGGTGTTCTGCTGTGTAGTTATCTTAAAACCCTACTGTGCGTATTCACCGAGCACAGAAGAAAGCGGGTTCCTTTTAGTCAAGACCAAGGTCTTTTATATCACATACTGCATGAATAGGTTATAAGGATGGGTGGTTGTTTTTTTTTTGGCAAAGGTCGACACAGCACATCTGCAAGAGGCGTTTCACTGCTTTGTCTGTCTCAAGCTTGTTCACACTAGACCAAGTTCTGTTAAGGGTTACGATGTGTTCGTATCCATATGAAATGAGATGATGTGAGATTGTGAATGTTTACGAAATATGCATATGTTTGTATGGATCGCCATGAAAGCAAAACAATGTGGAACAGAGCTGAATTATCTTATTTCACAATGGTCTTTATTTTGGGGTCTGTTTTACGTGACTTGACTCATTTTAGTCATGTTTAGTCGGAACCTGTAGAGGAACAGAAAAGATCTGGAGAATGAAATAGCGTTTATGATTCATATCCATTAATAACAGCAAATTATTTTGGTTTTGATTTGTGGTGAGAGCCCTGTGCACTGTCAGCGAAGGCAGGTGAAGCAGAGCCTCAACTGTCTTCATGAAAAGTTTTTTTTTAAAGATAATGCATATTTCCCTACTGATCTGTGTTATAAATGTAATTTCTGTATGATTCCAAGTAGAGAGGAGACACTCGAGGCGAGGTAGTGATGAGTTGAGTCTCAATTCACATGGTGCAATCCCACACAAATTGGGCTGAAAGTGTATGTCACCAATGCAATATCGTGGAAGCTTCTATTTTCTCACTTTCCATAGAATAGTTAATGTATTTCTCGAATGTCTAAAACATATTTACTCTTGCTGATCTGACATAAAACCACAAAGCACAAGAGAAGGGAGGCAGTTTGAGGGAAGGAAAACAGTACCTCTATCTCACTGAAGGGGGAGGCAGAGAGCCCACATGTTTATGCTTATCCTGTGTTGGTCTTCACGTTTCCCATGATACATTTCTGTGAAACGCGTTTGACTGCTTTGAATCCCCGAATTCTGAAAATATACTGCATTTTTCAGAATTCCGGAAAAATTGCATTGTTTGAACACCACATTTTACATTTCCCATAATGCATTTCTGTACAATGCTTTCATATTTCATGTTTCCCATGATGATTTTCAGCTCTGTTGTTCGTTGTCATCCTTTGCCCTGAGTTTTCAGCTGGTTCTCTGGTAGAGACTCTCCTCACTGGACCCGCTTGCCGTTTCCTAAATTGGAGAAATTGTTCATGGTCTTCTGTCTTCCGTGTTGTGTTACTAAAGGGACAAGATAACACACAACACTATAGGAGGTCCATCATGGAGGCAAAAATAACTGACATAAAATGTCTACATCGTCTCTCTTCTTCTTTTTTCTCTCCCTAATTGGCTCAGTGTATGGGGAACATGTGGACTGATGCTGTATTATCATACCCAGAGTAACCAGAACAGTGATGGGTCTTTCTCATGCATTCTCAACAGTTGTGCTGCATCACGTGCCATTAGGTTATATTGTGTATAGCAAAAGTGACAGGTAAGATTGCCATACTGACATTTGACCTTGCGAGCCTTGACCTCCTCAAATATTTTAGTGTGTGTGTGTGCGCATGCATGCGTGCACGTGTGCATGCTGGTTTTATTTGATCAATTCCAGCACATTGGCTATTAGCTCACATGAAATCCCACGGACAAAGATGCTACAACAGCTTGACCTTAGACCGATTCCTCTCCCGTAGGCCTACCCACAAAAACCATCTCTTCATCTCTATCTCAAACACACTCATTCACCACCGCACTCCCTCTCTGACTCTCTCTTTCTCACTCTCATCCTCACTTACCCCTGTACCCGTACACCTGCAGTGTAGACACCCACATGCCACTAAACACTATTTTTGAGACCATTTAAGCATTCAAGCGATTTCAGGGCATCCATTCAATTTTCCCGGTATTGACGTCTGTCCCCGTACTATTGCAACTGTCATCTCCCAATTCATCCTCTATCTGCCATCAAAGAATCACATAGTGCCATGCTCGACTTCAGACATGCTGCAGATGCTGCAGCCTCGTCCAGTGAAAATGGCCAGCCAACGATAGTGCTGCTGTATCCAAGGTGGTCCTTTGTTTCGCTTTTCCCATGGGACCGTGGCTAAGGGATGATTTGTTTGACAGGTGTTGAATTGAGGTCATTTTATCAGATCGAGCCGTGAACAACAACAACCTCTGCGTAGGCAGTTACATGAATAGGTCGGTGATATGACAGGATGAGTAATGGACAGAAAGACAGATAGGTAATAGTGGAGAAAATACCCATCTTTGTCACAAGCCCTCTGTCGTGCCCAGAGAGATTAAGCAGAAAAAAGCCCTGCGGTGAGGGTGATAAGGCCTGACTTGCCTGGGTTTATATGAAAGATCATATTGGCTTTAACCTTGCAGCGATGAGAGATTATGTGCAATGGCCCACGCAAGTTCAAGTTCAACTTGATTTTCACATGTATTGGAATACAATGAAATTCGTGTGCTCTGGCTCTCTCTGCCTAAGGGACACACGGGGAAAGGGGCACAAGAAAATGCCCCCAAAAAGAAGTAAGAAAGAAGAAACGACTTATTTGTCATTGTAAACGCATACAATGAAACGGTTCTCTGCATTTGACCCATCCTATTAGATAGGAGCAGTGAGCAGCTGCAGCATCCAGGGACTAACTCGAGGCAAAGACCAGAAAGAAATACTCCAGACATGCATGGACTATGTACACATGAAATCAAACATTATGTACAAAATATAGAAAAGTGCAGGATAATGCAACAATGTAATATGGGTGCTGTTCAGCAAACTGACGGCCATTGGAAAGAAAATATTATTAAGATGGGTGGTGTGAGTTCTTCAGATGGAAGGAGTGAGAACAGAAGGTATTTTACAATAGTAGGATAACTCAGTAAACACCTTTGGTTGTTATTCTTCAGGTTTGATCACTACTTTACCATTCCCGCCAAACCATCACCACTATATACATCCAGGACAAGTGAAAAGCAAATAACTTTTTTTCATCAATGTCAGGATGTTATCTGACCGGATTCCCCCTCTCAAGATATCCTCTATGTGGCTCATCGAGAGAGAGAGCACCGGGACCTTGAGGGTCTGCAGGGTACACTATGGTGTGGGGGAATTTTATTTTTACAGACCATA
>OMLC01066063.1:0-13223 GCA_900302585.1 Regalecus glesne | reverse complement strand
GTTCTAACCAAAAGGCTGGGAACCTAATCTTTTAATTGCGGTCTCAACAGGGGCACATTGTATTGCACAAGAGCCTGTTCTGTGGTTTCACACACACACACCCCCACACACACACACAGACACACACACACGTGTTTTGGATGGTACAAGTCAAAGTACAAGTCAAGTTAAGAGTCTCTATAATGGATCCTGCTCCAACTAGTTCCTGATTATCCAGCAGGGAGCAACTGATGTTCAGCACCTGTGTCAGGTGCCTGAGGAGCTGGTTTTTGGACTGGATGCTGCTTTTGAATGCGGAGAGTCTGAAATAAAAACAGAGAAACTGTTATGGATCCACAGTAACCCTGCATATGAAAAACATGCAGATGATAGATCTGGTCAGTATGTGGATAGGATATAGATATGTTGATCTGAGACCAGATGTGTTGTAGAATTGTGGTTCTGGTAATAGTACATCAATGTTGTCAGTCCCTGGTCTTAAAGGCTGCATTACAGTAAAGTGAGACCAATTTTTGAACTTATTCCACTGCTTTAGTGACATGAACAGTGAATGTCTACCTTCTCAGTCATCACATCCACATTACTGGTGATCGTCTATCTGCATGTCCTGCTGTGTAAATATCTTATGGAAGCACTAATAGACATCCACTAGATGTCCCCATGTTATCCTTATGGAAGTGTTCAGTCAAATATATCCTGATATGTAATGTTGTCATTATCAGCCAATCCTATGAGACAGTACTGTGTAGGAGGTGAGTGTACTTCTCACACACACCTCTGATCACACCCAGTAGGTCGAGGATCCTCTGGCCCACCTGTGATGAGGGGATGCTGTGTACTCCATCCTCACTCCTCTTCGGTAGGGTAATCCTCTGGAGTTGTCCTGTGCTAATTAACCCAACTAGCTGCACACTGTCTGCAGAAAAACTACATCACAGCAAAACACAACAGGAACAAATAAATCACATTGCTTTTAGAAACTCAATACAACCATTTGTTGAGAAATAAAACAACACAGATTTAAGACTAGAATTTCTGTGTGAGTGGCAGAGATACAACCTCCAGAGCCAGTTGATGCTCCTCATGACTCTTGACATTGGTTCATCTCTACTATTTACATACTGGGTCAACAGCTGTGTGTTTGTGTGTGTGTGCACGCATGTAGATGTTTGAGAGAAAAGGAGATGGAGCCAAAAACTTGCTTTTAATGTGTGAATGAAAGCTACATGAAGTGAGTGTTTTAGTGGGAACTTGGCTCTTAGGCTACTCACCTTCAACATTGTGTGTTGGTCCGCACATCACAGACATTTAAAATGATGGGGGTCTGGGGGGGGTAGCTGGGATCATCTTATCCAATGGCTGACCTGATCTCTCTATCGGTTCTCGTTTCAGATCCAGAACCAGAGGGTCAGATCCACGACTGTAGTACAGGTGGTCTTTATCCACATTCCCCAACACCATGTGCCCCAGGACACAGCCCTCTGTAAAGTCAGCTACCCCTGTGATCCACTGGCCCAGACCCCCAGTATCCTCCCCCCACTGTTACCAAACACCAGCGTCCTGCAGCACCTGATGCAGCACACATTGCAATGAAAACCACCAGCTGCTCACGACTGTAGAAATCTGACGTGTAATGTGAAGAGATGCAGTCAGGAACAGGCAGGCCACAAGATGATCACAGGGGACTTAGTAAGAGTAGCCTCAAATAAAAACAGGAGCTTGCAGAGGAAGGGCTCCAGATAGAATGATTGTTGCCTGGTGGTGATGTGGATGAAGGAGAGGGTAAACATCACTGGAATGGACACAAATCAGAACAGGGCTTCTCCTGAATGCACTCCTTTTCTCTTTCTCCATGTCATCACACAGACCATCAGAGGTCAATGGAAGCTGGACAAGTCACTCTGCTGACTGCTGTGACTCTGTGACTTGATACAGAGTGAACAACCATGGAGAGTCTCCATAGAACAGAGTTAGGAGAGACGGGCCATTAATAACGAGAACTGAGTACACACCCTCCTCCCTCACAATCGGCCAGTCTGAGGGGAACACCAGTACAGCTGGACTGTTCCTCTGACACACTTTGAACCCTGGAGATGAAAGTAACGAAGTGTTGTTAGTATAGAGTGAAGTGATGAGTTAGCATTAGTGTTGATATCACAAAGAGGGAGAAATAAGTTGGGGAACTTTTCTTTCGGTCTAACTAGTCACAACCTTCTGTTTCTGTTGGACACATTAAATCTGGAGAGTCACATATTCACTTGTACCTCGACAGTAGAAGAAACAGGTTCACACAATAAACTCAATTCTGACAGTTGGCATAGAGAAGATGCTCATCGGGACTAAACCGGATCCTCCACAGGCCAAGGAAGCTGTAAAGTAGCCTACGACAAGAGGAAAATAAAGAGTGTTAGTAATGTTAGCATCATACAAATGAAACACCAATATCAGCAGCAATCAAATGTTATGTGATTCATTGGAGAGGGGATGAGAGGAAGGAAATGCCAGTTGGTTGGTTATAAAGTTATTCAGTCATGTAGCTCAGGATAATCCTGTTTTCTGTCCAGACGTGTTGATGATAGGCTAACATTGAGACAGTGAGATGCAGCATTGAGCTGCAGGCAGGTTATATGTGCTGTTTAAAGGGTTTGGTTATATATTCAAACTCATGTATTAGATGAGTAAAAACTGTCTTGTATCAAATTTCAATTAATAAAAAGTTCAAAAAACCTAATTTACCAAGTTTGTTACTGCAAAATGTATAACAATAATGAAAGGGATAAGGGAAAATGGTCTACCGATATACAAAACGTATGGAAACCCTTTTCCATTACACACCCCTGCTACCCACCTCACACCCTGCCCCTGTTTTCATGACATGTTTCACATGACAAACCTGAGGATGAGACAACATAGATACAAGTAGGGAAGTGCAGGCAGAATACTGAACACAACCATGCTAACTAACCCAAAGCTCTTTGTTGCGCAGCAGGTCACCAAAAGAAAAAGGTATGATTCCAGGAAAGGTGATGCTGTAAATTTACTATTTTTATCTTTTATTCTGTACTTAAGCTTTTGGATAGGACAGGACAGACAGGTAAATCTTACTGTTGCATGTTTGTGTTGGGTGTTGAAGTGGTCCAGCTTACCGCACATGCGCATCTCTGGTCAATTGGACTCCTGTTTGTCCACAACGTGGCGGCTGTAATGGAACTCTGCCCACATGTCCACCACACAGCAGCCCTCTACATGGAAATACGCTGGAATATAAAAACATGGTTTAACTACTTGACTGGTCGTCTACGGTTCACCAAAACCTCTTCTACCCCAATTTTATCTTTTACACGGAGACATGACCTCCACACAGCCGCCATTATGAAAGTTCAACAACGCGCATGTCCGTTTTGGACCAGTAGTCTTTCAGAACCACATCACGTGTCATAGGCCAGGCTAACACACTAGCAATGTTGTTCTCGTTCCATGGCAATAAAGTTCTAGCATTTTGAATCTATCATTCTTGTGCCTCCTTGAGGCCTGATTGGGAACTACAGGTGTTGTTTCATTATCCAGATTCCTCGGATTTGGAGGAATGGACACTCAGTAGTTTAGGTAATCCATTTTCATTTCAACAATAATGCATCTTCATCATGAGACTAATTGATTTGAGTGATTTGGTTTTTTAAATAGCTGATTTTAACAAGCAGCGACGAGTCTGACGCATATTTGAGGCTATAGCCAATCAGGTCGATTTACCAATTCACGCCCATTTAGTCCCGATTGTCCGGCTAAGGACAGACAAGATGGCGTTGAGTCGTGCAGGTAAATCACAGCTTTGTCTTGCAACTTTCAAACAAGTGAACAGATCCATGAAGAAATCAGATAATTCATATTTGTCAAAAAATCTAAGTCCATTTTAATTTAAGTATTAAAGAATAATCAAAGCACAACAGTTAGGAAATTAGTGGGCAGGAAATTATCATTAGTAACTTCTTGTTGCTCCTTTTCAAGCATGTATTTATAGGATTTTTATTGAGATCTTTTAACTTATTTTTTTTAAGTTATGCTTGGTCATTTTCTAATTTCATTTGCATACTTGAAACAAAGTTATTTGAACTGAACTGTCTTTAGCAAAAAGGTTTACTGCAGTGCATCTTTAGTATATTAAGCTTGCAAATATATACTTTTACTTCTGTTTTGGGTTTTTTTGCAAAAGGTAATCCTAAAAAATACTGAAGCCTTAACCTATATTTAGCTTCTCTGCAAATGTTACTTTGCAAAATCTTGTGTGCTATATATAATCAAATAAAGTCTTAAATTTACTTGAAGTATGCATTGCTTCTTTCCAAGTGTGCACGCGCGATGTGTCAAAAATGACTGGGTATGTTTTAAGCACAAGAGATGTCTATATGTGAGTTTCATACAATGACAGGTTTCTTCTCCAGTCTGGTGTTCCTGGTGTTTGTTCCCATCTGTGTGTCAAATCCTGTGCAGGCTGGTAAGGTTTGCTCATATTCACATCAGTATAAAATCAGTATGTATACACAAATACATCCAGTGTTCTTATGTTCAAAGACTCAAACAGTTTATATTAGATACCACACCATGGGTCTTGACTAGCGTCTACTGTATCTTCACATTAGCAGTGGTTATGATCACATGAGTTTGATATCTGAAATCATATTGGAAGTATAAATCCCATCGTTGACAACACTGAGAAAGTGCTGTCAGGTTTGTAACTGAGTCTATCCTCTTTTATCTCTACACAGGACCGTTTCAGACCCAATGCCATGAACGCCACTTCCGGCTTTCCATCAAATCCAGTTTCCTTGGTGCAATGGTCCGTTTTGACTTTGAAGGTACAGTATATCTGCACAACTACACAGAGGCCTAGTAGTTCACCAGAACAGAGATCCTGAATGGAAAGATAAATAAAGATAGATGAAAAAAGAAGCAAATGTGTATTCATCCAGGAAGCAAGTGGTTTGACTTTGCAGCCAGAAATGACAAGGTAAGATAGCAAAAACAGGAAACCTATTGGTAAGATATAGCAACAGAAATATTAAATCCACTTGCAAGTATATATAAAACCTCACATTCCCAACAGTAGTAATCTGCTCATTATGCACTTTGCTACATGTTGGCAGAAACTCATGAACAGGAGGTACAGTTGTGCAAAAGAGCTATCAAGTATCATTCAGTGAAAGTCAATATGAAAATAAGTATAATCACTAAAATCAGAAGTGCATTTTAAAAATGTAAATATGATTTAAGAAATGTAAAATTTAAAAGATGTACTTCCTGTAAGTGTCTCGACGCATGCTGTTTGAGTGATAAAATGTTTCTGAATAAACTTCTGATCCATTTGAACTGATTCCCCTCTTTTTGTGATTTCCTGCAAGTATTTCTGAATGTGTTTGGGATGCATTTAATTGGAGATGTCAGGTTTCTTTGTGAGTGGGCCCGGCTCTGTCTTAGGTTCTGTATGTCCGTGTCATTTCCTCCACTCATCGCCAGATCAGAATGGATTCCACATCCTGTCGGAGCAGGAGTCCACAGAATGCGGCTACACTGTGTTGCGGGACCACAGTGGGGACCTGGTTTTTCGCGCCTCCTTCCTAGCCTGCCATGTGCACAGCAAGGTTCGGTTCAGGATTGAAACTTAGTTCTTTCTGTGTTAGAGCAACTTGCACAGTCGCTCTTAACACAAGTTCATGTACATATGCTTTCTCTGTGTTTCTTCTTCTGGGTCTCCGCCATAGGACATGGATTATCACCTGCGTCTGTGGTTTGTGAACCGCCAGGCTGATGGCACGGTGGCGGTATACCCCTTCCAGCTCAGCTGCCCCCTCACATGGCCATGGGCCACCAGGGAGATTGTCTGTGAGGAAAACTACATGGAGGTAAACAACTTATCTAAATTCAAAGAATCAGATATCCTTCAAAAGAAGCTGGGCAATGACTTTAATGTTATCACTCATCATCTTTCAATGCTCATGTATCAGGGTGAAATTTAGATATTGTCATATTGTGGTCTCAATTGATGATGACGATGAGTATTTATCATCTAAAAAGTCACAAAACCAGGTCTGAAATAGGTCTGAATTAAAACTTAAGTAACATGCATTTTTCTTCAGGTGTCTGTCCAGCGACCTGTCCTGCCTGCATCTGATGAAGCTGAGACAGAGCTGGGAGCACGGCCTGTAAGGGGCTATATAGTCCAGTCACAACCTTAACTGGAACTCTATTTTTTGCTTCTTCTGTTTTGACCTTCTGTTTATTCCTTGACTAGATCGTTGATATGGCAAAAGTGGTGGCGATCTTCCACACAGCTGGCCAGTGGGCTCCAGAGACCAAGGCCTGGTCTGCGATTGAGGCTGTTGCCCTGGGCTACCACATCTCCGAAAGGAACTCGCGTCTCATCCTCCGCTGTACCTACTCTTCCCCTCACTCCGTCATTGTTATGGTATGGGAAGGTGTCTTGTTTGAGGTGGAGAAGTGGTGTGGACTGCCCATTGTTTGAAATGTCTCTTTCTGATGTGATGTGTTCGGTTCACGTGTCTACATTCACATGGCACATGCAGGGAGAACATCATTGAGAAAACATTGGACAGTCTCAGGAAAACACATGAATTCATGAAGAGTCATATTTCATAATGAAATGTTCCGTATTTTTCCTTATTAAGCACTCCTTTTTTGTCTGTCCAAGGAAAAGGGTGTAGAAGTGGAAGTAGTCAGAGCCACTATAATGTACCCTATCCATGGACGTCTCTTGGCCATTGACACCACGGTGGCCTGCATGCTGAGTAAGGAGATATTCATGTTTCTGAACCCCAGTCCCTGTTCAATTGGTCCAGTGACCCACAGAGGGCTTGTCCACACGACATCTTGCTAACATCCCGTAATGTATGATCTGTAATATCTTGGTGATATCTGATATTAGCTCTGTAGAATTGTTTGCATGTGTAGATGTCGGTTTCATGTATAGGACACTGCAGCATACTGAAGGACCTGTGCCAACGTTTAGAAGGTGTTTGAGATAGGTGGCCTCAGAAGTGGTCAGCAGCCATGATGGTTCAACATCAGGGAACCTATCGATGCCTTTCCATCCTTTTTCCAAAAACTCATATAATGGTCAGTTACTGTACTGTGTCTGAGATATTTCTTTTGACAGAGATGTCTATAAAGAAACATAACATTTAGGAAAAAGTCAATAAATCAACAGGCGTTTTCAATAGGTTCCCAATGGAGACGGATTCTTTGAGTCACTTAACAGTAACCAAGGTCCACAGAGAGGGCAAGACATGAAAAAGATGGAATCATTTCTTCCTGTACGCACATCTCATTTCCTCCATCTTTTTCTACTCTTTCTCTAACCTCTCTCCCCAGGTGACGCTACAGTGGAAGGGTCCTCCCTGGTTTGGCTGGTCCCCCTTGTCCTCTCTTCACTGGTCCAGATGGGTTTCAGGGACCGAGGGATGAGGGTCGGCGTGGCAACCGAGGTACTAAGTGAGCGTGACCTTAAAGAGCGGAAGTATGGAATCCACCTGAAGGAGGGACTAGTGGAGGTCAGGATTCCTCTGGGAGCCCGCGACGGGCACATGAAGGTATCTGGATAAAACAAGATGGTAGGAAAGATGGTGAAATAAACCATGTCTGTAGATTTCCTTAGCACAGGGGATTTTCCGGTGCAGGTCAGATGAGGAATTATCCAGCAAATCAAAGACAAGAAGCGTCATACTTTTCAGTTTCTCTTGTCTTGATGGGTCTTCCTGGTGATACTTTATTTCTCAAGGATGTTTTTCATGTTTCCAGGGACACATTTATAAAAATATCCAATGACTGAATTCAGAAATCTGATACTGTCAAATGGAAACTAGCCAATAGTGTGTTGATTTTGCGGCATATCTGCTATATTGGCAGCATGTCTTCTTGAACTGTCTGGCCATAGTTGGCTATCAGTCAACTATGCAAAATTCCACCTCACTGCACCATTTCATCCTGATAAGCATCAAACTGAGGAAGTCCACGCTGCTCTAAATGTCATTTCAGGGCATCTTTTGAAGAAGTTGAGGTTGATAACTGCCAGTTGGTGCATGCAACTATTCATGGATACTGACTACAGAGATCAGCTCACATGTGATGAGGATTCACTCAGTTGGAGTGTTCATACAAAGTGACAACAGGATTTTGTTTTTCTAGAGTGGTGTTGCGCATGGCCAGTATAGCCAGTCCATGTCTATTGACCTGTTGTTCATGCATCAGTGGGAAGACCAGCATTGGCCCCTCACACAGCACCGCTCCTTCAGGCTCCTGGAGACCCCACTGGTCCGGCAGAGGCCAGCTGTCATCAACCGTATGCCTTTTATTTCACCTCTGTTGACAAACCTCCTGATGGACAAGCACCTGTTTGTAGAAGAACATCTCTCTCTTATTGCTTTCTCTCCCTCTGCAGACACAGAGCCATCTGAGGGAAAATTCTCGGTCACCTTGGGCGTCTTCTTACCAGATGTGGCCCTTAAGATGGTCTCCATAGGAGAATGGGAGGACCCTTTCATCTGGACCCATAGCCAAAATCAAAGTGCCACAGAGCTGAGGGTATCCAGGGTCCCTCACCCCAATGGGACCCACTCCTACCAGATCAATGTTCCTTTTTCAAACTCACATGTAACCCAAGAGGTGAGACTGAACATAGTACATAAGTCTGGGAAAGACTCCCAGACCCTGACAGGAGGAAAAAAAAGTGCCTATGTCTGCACATGTAAACTGTCACCATGGTATGTGTATGTGCCTAAAAATCAGACTTACCCAGGAACATTCTCTCCCCTTTTGTGTAAACATACCAGTATTTAGGTGATGGGTATAGGATGTATAGCCTCCCTTTGACCTTCGGTCTTATCATCTTGCCAAACGGTGAGGTCTTCTACCATCGGGCCACCATGGAGAGTTCTGTTCAAGAACAAGCAGGTGAGGTATTGATCTGGTTTTGTTGACCATTTTCTCATTATTGATGAACATTTAAGATGAAGTACACAGTGGCTCAACCACAACACAATAATATTGCCATCAGAAGACCGGTATGTATGTATACACACACATGCATGCATGATTAATGTTTTTTGTGATTTCCATCCCTGGATTATTGAGCAGGCTAAAGAGAATAGCATCTGTAATAATAGTAGAGGACTACCGGTTGCATCAGGCAGGTCCTAGTTATTTTTATCTTTCATTTTAAGTTGAGGAGTTACCAGAGAAGAGGATGCTTGCATTAAGCATTATCTGAATACTTTGCATAAGTAAAGATTTAAGAAAACTCTATAGAAATTTAAATGAATCCTCCCCAGTCAAGAACATCTTGACTTGTGTTAACACCCCTCTTTAACTACCAACCCTGCCAATATATATTTTCTCCATCTCTCCTCCTTCCTGGCCCAGCCCTGGCTTCTCCCAGGCTGGAGGGGAGGTGCACAGTGAGGGGAGTGCTGGTGATGCTGCACTATGGGGACCGAGGGGAGATGCAGTGGGAATTGTTCCTGGGCTCCCGCAGGCTGGACTGGGACCTGGTGGATATGGGAGACTTCAAGCTGGAGGCGGAGGAGGATTACATCAGTGTGGAGATCCCACTCTACAGCCCTGGGATGACCTACGAGGTGATAGGAATCCATTTATTCACCTTTTGATCATTGTTATTATTTAAATGATGCTACGGTGGGTCAGGACCTCGCTCGCCTGAGGAAGCCTGAGGGAGATTGGGTTGTTCCTCCTTATCTCGATTTTATGATTTCTATTCACTAATTTAACCAGACTGATGACTGTTTAATGTGGCATCATTAAATATAAGTTATCACGTTACACGGGTAGCACAGAACATGAACAATGTGGAGGTTTAGGGTCATTCTAGCCAAATGTATGCCCAACATCCCAATATGCTGAGAGGTCCATTTTTACATGTCATGATTAGTCCTCACGTTGTGGGGAAGACACAGACTTATGTGGAGCTTGGGAGATAAAGGCTTGATGCCCTTCCTAACATCCCATTGTGGGTTTAAACCCACAGCCTCTGGCTCGTTGCACTCGCTGTACCACTGAACTACATGAAATTTCCCAGGCAACGCAGAAGAGAAAACAGTTTTCTGTCGGTTTAAGATCTGTAGCTTATCGGTGCATATAAAGTCCATCACTACACCTTACTCTCTGTGGGGCTCAGTCATTTTCCTGTACCGATAAAAGATGCAGGCCTGGAGAACCCTTAGGGCCTCTTTTAATTAGCCCCAAGGGTTTTGTTTAAGTCTCCACGGAGTTAAATAATGCCTAATCTCCATGCTGGTCACGCACCATTTCGTTTGCTAATCTATCAGTTCGATAGATTAGTACTCAGAGGAAATGTGAAATTGCAAGTGCTTTGGGGCCTGGATTCTCAAAACTATTGCAAAGCCCCTCTAATGCTCAGAGAGGAATGTGATGCTGATTCATTTGAAGCCAGCAGAGGGTAATAGATCAAATTTATCTAGTTGTCTTTTATCAATCATTCAGTTTAGGGTAACCTTTTACCCCTAAAGGGGATTCAGATCCGTTGGGCTGAAGTTAGTTGAGGTTCGAGTATTATTTGTCATTATATGGACATGAATGGTGGCCCTCAGATTATTGAAGAGTTTCCAAACTTAACCACTGTCCAGTTACAGACTAATTTTGTAATCCACTGTGCAGGAACCAATGATGCCATACTCCCTCTGTTGTTGCCATGGTCATGTACACAATACACGATCTGACGCTCGCATTTCTTGTTTTGGTTTTTCTGTGTTGTAGGAATTGACGTTGAGAGGCCTTGTCGCCAAAGTGGAAATTTCCGTGATGGATGTTGACTCTCAGAAAGTTGAGGGCCACCTTGTCCAGCGATGCACCTTTTCCGTCAGAGAGCTACTGGGTACGCACATGATTTTAAAAAAAACAGTCTTGATGCAATGGTGCGATGCATATAGCAGCTTATAGATACATACGTGGTTACACATGCATTTACTATTTTCTTTAAATCCCTTGCACAGTGTGTTTGCCAGAAGGAAGGATGTTAGCTGTGGTTGACACAACCCACACCATCCCAGCCACCCAGCCTAACCGTACCACCCTACTGGACCCCAGCTGTGGGCCCCTGGAGACCGACAGCGCCAGGGCCCTGTTCAACTTCAGCCTGGCCTCCTGTGGAACAACTGTGACCGTGAGGAAATATGCTTTAAAGGCCCAGTTTGTGATTTATTTGCCCACATAAAACTGAGTTATATTTACATGTGTAATTGAAGAGTTTGAGTTGCAGATTCAAAAGCGCCCATGTAAACAGACCATTTACAGCATGAGAACACATCTACAAACCCAGCGTTAGCTGCTGTTTAGTTATAGTTCTGTGTCTTGGGAGCCTTGTCCATCTATTTGGGAGGGACAGCAGGCTCTAATTTCACGCTTGTGTATTCAGTAGGAGTGGGTTGAGAATTAAGAGCTGTAACTTTCTATGGTGATGAAATGACATCAGCATGTTAGCCATAGTATCACACTACACTCTCACTCTCTGTCCACTCCAATATATTGTGTTTACATGTTGTCTCTACAGTCTGAGGGAAATTTCCTGGTCTATGAGAACCAGGTTGTGTACCAACAGGATTTTCTACATTCAGATGATCCACTCATACACAGAGATTCACCATACAGGTAAAGGAACAATGCAGCACTGGGGAAACAAACACAGAAAGGGATACACGGTCATCATCACCATACCTCATACATGCTTTCAGGTTGTCCATCCAGTGTCGCTATCCAGGAAATGACACCAGCACCCTTTCCCTCCAGTACGCCATCAATGCAAGTCTTCACCTCTCACCCACACCACCTGAGGACACACAGCTGAAAACAGTCAGCACAGGTCAGTGTGTGTTTGAATGAATCATAGTTGGATTTATATGGCTATTCACCGATTGAAGTGGGAAAGGGTATCATTTATTTCCCGTTTCACAACTATTTCTACCATTTCCAAACAAGGTAAAAGGACAATGAAGGTCATTTCGGAAGGACAGCATAAACTTCCAGTAGGTAGGTATAGTGTTGTGGTGCCTTTGTCATGGACATGTCAGTATTTGATGTTAACTGGTGTCGTTATGACATTGTTTGGACTAACTTTATGCTCTTTGCATGGAGCTGCTCTAAACTGATGTGGATTATGTGTATTCAAACCATTAAAGCTGATGTGTGATGTTTTTTATTCCTCCCCTCCTATCAGTGGATGTGTGCCAACTCTCAGGGTGGAAGAAGTGGAGGCTAGCCTCTGCACTGCTGCTGCTGCTGCCGTGCTGCTGTGTGCTGCTGGCTGCATACAGAACCTCAAAATGGCTCAAAGCACCCCAAGAATACAAATGTGATGATGCACACCAATAAATGTTTGAGTGTTGAAACTTAAATTTTGTCTTACTTCTTCTGTAAATCTTGACCACGTGTCTGTACCGTTTTTGGTCTTTTTGGAAAGTAGTCATTTCACTGTATGATTTGAATGGTCAATAGTCAACCCTGCAAGATTTTCCATTCTTCTGCTGTGGGTGGCTGGCCATCACACAGAATACCATGTTTAGCTTACTTCCCCCACCTCGTCTTCTATATGGACGCTCAGTAGCTGGAAAAGACGATCTCTCCATTTGCCCCAACTGAATCCAATCTCACTGGTTAACCTCTGCTACCAGAGGAGTGACACTTGATCAATTGACAAACATCTAACTTCAGCTCTGCAGGACCACATAGGAGACTAAAACAAACACCCACCATCCTAAATACACTACACTGTTTTGGGGGACTCCAATGATGCAGTCAGCCAAAGGGCAACAAACCTCTTCATGGCCTAAGTCCTTTAAATACAAGCTGTATCTAAAAGAACTAGACCCAAACATGGCAGCCACTGGTTAAATGGTAATCAAATGGATGTCTGAGATACCCAAAAGTTCACCTCCTGACTGTCAGAATTCATGCGACAGCCTTATTTCCCTATCTAGAAGATGTCCATTTGGGGCCACATGTTCAACATACAACCTTAAGATCCCAAATCCCCCGTTTCAGTGGAAAAGGGGTGTTCTGGTTAAACTGCAAAAGGCAAAGCTGTGACAATAAAGCCTTCACCCGTCAGAACAACCAGTCAAGCAAGAAAGGATGAAAATAGGTGAATAGTTGATGAAGTGTAATGGGTTTTGAACCATACGATC
>OMLC01066062.1:27236-51011 GCA_900302585.1 Regalecus glesne | reverse complement strand
AAAGGGCCATCATCCCGATCAAGTTTATTTTCCCTGACAATTAGGTATATTATGTATTATGGGAGGGTGAACAGCAGATGGCAATCTTGTAAAACTTATGAAATAACCACCAATGATTATAATCTTATTCCCCTCTGTGGATGGGGGTCAGAATTCATCCACCGTATCCCTGCGTGTCGTAAGAGGCGACTAAAGGGTTGGCGTCTGGAAGGGCATCCGGTCATAAAAACTTCGCTCCACAACAAAATTCATGGAGAGTCAATGACTTGGAGGAGACGAATCCATGGACCGGTCAACCCCCGCTAGCGGGGAAAAACGGCCGGAATACAAATCCTGTTTGTGTGTGTGATAATTTATTTAAGTCAAAAAACTTCTGTAAGGCAGGCATTTGCTGTCATGTCATGGGAGTTTAAATTTGTGCCCTTTTGTCAGACAACTACCTCTTCCCCATGCTCAATGTACTGCGTGTGTGCAAGTGTATGTGTGCTTGTGTTCCTCCTCTACCTATGGTGCACCTCTGCACGGGCTGAACCATGGGGGTTGAGAGGAGGTTCATTGGTCTCTTCAGGCTTGTGGAAACGGAAGCGGTAGCTTCGACAGTGTCTGGAGCCATAAAGCTGCTCCAGTAGGAAAACTACTGCTTCATGGACAACACCAAGCATCCTCAATCCATTTACTCCTGCGAGGTAAATGAGACAATGAACAGGAATTCACAATAAATTACCAATTCATTCAAGTTTGATAAGATGCAAATAAAGTTTGTGAGGGGAAAAACACTGAATGGTCTTTAAATGATTTTTTCAATCAGAAATTTAAAACAGTTTGGAAAAGAAGTTTCAAATCTTATTGCACCCCCAATGATATTGAGAGGTTCACCTTCAAAGGAGAGTTCTTTGAGCCTGGCATTAGAACGAGCCTGTTTCACTTTATCGGTCAGGGATTTCCAAGCCTCTGTGAATAGGCAAAAAGAACCAGAAAATATCTTTTATCTATCATGTTTTCAACTGCATTTTGATCTAGTTTGGTTGGTCTAATCAAGTAAGGTTGGAAAAGAGTATTTTGCAAGTGGAATATGTATGTGGGAATGTAAATAAACATATGTAATTATTGGATGAGTGAAGGAAAGCTATAGTGTAGCAGATGTTTTCTCTCACCTTCGATACTCTCACAGCGGATGTGGAATCCATCGTCACTGCGGATCTCAAAGATTATGCCCTTCTTGGGTTTGCTGTCCAGGGCTAAATCCCTTCCATTACCTTCTTGGTCTGGGGGAGAGGTGACAGCTAGGGACCCTGGTCCCCCTGCCCCACCAGATGGCTTGTCCTTCTCCATAGCTTTCCCCATTAGAGCAGGTGTTTCAGAGGCCTTTGTACCAAGGACACTGGAACCAGCAAGATTAAAGGTAAATTTGGAGGCACTTTCCTATGTTAGCAAAGAAAATATAGACATTAATGAACAGCTTGTCTCACTCCTCACCTTTTGTTGGGCCCCTTGTCTGTGGCCTTGCCTGTGTCCATAGGTTCAGGAGAGCACAACTCTCTTGACCTGCAAAAAGAAAACATGAGTTCATAACAAGATTCAATGTTAAGTATATCAATCATTTTCTTTTTATATTAGTAATTAATCTTAACAGTTATGAGAAACATATCTAAGAGTTAAACAAATGAAATGATATGTTGGGTCTTAAAATTTTCCCAAATAAATGATAAACATCTTTGGTGCGTAAACCCATATTACTTTTTGAGTTGAACTAAAATAAAAATGACCGTTCTGGTGCTAATTCTGTCAGGAATGTTTAACTCGTAATAACAGAATTTCATGCCATACAAAATGTACTTATGTTCCTTCTGGGCTAATGGCAATTGCCTCAAAATATCATGCTTACTTAATGCATTTGTCGAATCGATTATCAATTATCATTTGTATACAATTGTATCTATTTCTCACATTACATTAACAAGCCACTTATAGTTATCAAACAGCTTTATTAACATATCTCACCCTTGGTTTAACGTGGCTCTTTCCCTTGCATTGCTGTGATGTTCATCTGTCTGGCAACCCTTCAGCTTCTTCCCACTGATTTTGTCTGGGCTCTGTCTGCTCCTCTTGGTTTTCTGCTTGCTCTTTTCTGGTCCTGAAACGGTCACTGATGCTGATACAATTGAGGTGGAGTTAGGCTGCCTTTGATCCGAAGACCTGGAAACGGGACTGATTCTAGAGCTTTGGCAATGTCCTGCGGCCTTGGTTTGGGAGAAAACCCCAATAACATGCCCCTTGTTAGTGCTTGGGTTGGTGGTAGAACCAGAAGCTAAAGTTATACAAGCAGGTGTGTTGTTAGGACTTGAATCTAGAGTCTGGGATCTGTTAACCGACGGGCTTTGATGTTGGAGAGGGCCAACACTGCTGTCTGTCTCCCCCTGCTGATTGACAGCCATGCCGATGGTTTGTTGTGAGGGCAGAACACAGATGTTGCTGGCAATGGATGTCTGGACAGGGGAGCTTAGCTGAGACATCATAGAAGCTCCGCCTGCAGACTGAAGCACCACTGGCTGGTCAGACAGGCCCAAACCATGAGGACCAGCCTTAAAAAGGAGGTTGCTGATCTGTCCTGGAATCTCAGTAGAGCTGAGAACAGGAGTGGAGAGAGAGACAGATCCTGAAGCAAGAAGACCGGTAGTTCCACTAGGTGGTACAGATACTACATTCAGCACTGACTGATTGGGGTTAAGACTGGAGACGGTGCAGGGCAGAAGATGAGTAGAGGAATCATGGCCCAAGATACCTGGCTGGGCACCAGCAGGTATAGGCATCCGCTGCTGAAGGAGAGTAGTGGGCTCAATGTACATAACTGAACCAGATTTTGGCCTCTTAATAATATTGGGTACTTTGCGTTGAGAGGTGGAAAGGGTGCTTAACTCAACAAGTCCACCAGGCTGACCAGAGATGCTGGCAGTTATCTGTGGGGTTGGCAGGTTGATGAGGGTCATGTTGTGAGGGTGGCCTACATCAGATGGAGCTAGAGTAGGCTGGCTGCGAGAGCGAGCTAACTTTTTGGTCTTTCTTGGCTGTAGACGAGAAATTGGTCTCTTCTTGCCATGTGCAGAGGCCAGCACAGCTGGGGAAGAAGTAAGAGTGGAGGGGCTGGACACTATGGTGACATTGGGCCCCAACTCACGTGGCCGTCCGGCCTCTGAAACTAGTATTTGCGGCTGGTCATGGGGCTGGGAGGGCACCCCAATCAGAAGGCCTGATGTAGTGCTGGGAATGCCAGTCTGAAAACTTGTCTGGGTAGTTCCTGTAAATGTGTGGATCTGAGGGTGATGGGGCATGGTGCCCAAGACCTTTCCCCCAGCAGGGAAGATTGGCTGGGTTGTGGAAAGCCCTGCATTTAGACCAGCTGTGAGAGTCATGGAGCTCAGAACTGTTGGAGAGCTGGCATCCATCACTCCTGTGGCATTGATTTTTTGAGTAACACCATTAGGGAGGGTCTGAAGCACATAGAGGGGCTGGAATTGCTGATTGACAACAATAAGCTTCTCGGGGCCAGATTTGATGTTTGCTGGAATGGCAACCTTTGCCTGTGAAGGCCCAGGGCCTGGCACTGGGCCTGGGCTGGCTGCTGCTGCAGCTGAGGCAGGAAGGTACTTCTGACCCTGAAGGGGGAGGGATGGGGAACTAGGCAGACCAGGGGTTCCAGAATTTCTTGCTAAATCCTGGTTACCAGGAGGCTCAACTACCTGCCCAACAGCAGGGCTGGGGATGAACTGTTCTGGTGTCATATGATCATCTGTCACCTGAGTATCCCTATTTCCTAAAGCGGTGCCCTCATGCTGGCTCTCAGATGGTGACACAACCGACCCTCCTCTCTTCTTGTCACCACCTTTCTCAGCACTGATTGTTTCTGGGTCAGAGGTCAATCCTAATATCGTGCGGTCTGTGTTATCTGAAATTAGGCTCCCAGTAGTATGATTCTGACTACTACTGACAGTGGGGCTACGAGTGGTCAGGACAGAAAGGTCAGAAGGCAGCTCCAAAGGGAGATCGTAGGATTCCTCTACAGTTATAGAACTGCTCACACTGCTCTCCACTACCCCTCCACTCTCTGTACTTGACAGTGGCTGGGGAAAGTCCTCAAACAAGATATCCTTTCGGCGGTTGACATCCACACCAACATAGCCTTCATCTAATAGGAGCTCTGAGGAGGAGGGCTCAGATTGCTGACCCAGGGTCTGCATGGACATGGAGGGTGTGTTGAGGACAAATTCCATTATATCTGATGGCAGAATATTCCCACAGTCGTCACTGTTGTTGTTGTCAGAATCAGACTTAAGTAGGTCTGTGCTGAGGGACAGCTGGGCTTCTAGGGGATCCTGACCTTGACTCTGTGACCCAGACTTGACTCCAGCTCCAAGAGGGAGACAGTTATCTTTCTGGCTCTTTCTGCTTTCTCGGCTGTTAGTGCTACCCCCTCCTCCTGCAGCTGTTCCACCACTGCTGTCAGCTTCTTTGCCTGAGTCATGGGACTCAAGTTTCTCAATGTGTCTTTCTCTGCCCCTCCTTTTTCCAGTGTTCTTATGAGAGTTGGAGGAGGACGTAGCTGTAGTGCTTGTGGTGCTGGTGGTACAGATGCTAGCATCACTCTCTGAACCATCATCCACACCATCAAATTGGCCAATCTGCTGTTTAGCCAAGCTCCTGTTATACACAAAGGAAAAAAGTTAGGTAATTACTAGGAAATATTCAAGAAATACAATTTTAGCAAGATAAAGGGTAAAAATATGCTTACAAGTGACAAAGAAATGGATGTTACTAAGATATGCATTCACATACATGTTCAGCAGGTCTTCTCCAACACGTGCTTGTCCTTTCTGTTGCTGCTGCTCTTCGTCTTTGAGAAACCGCTGAAGCTGGGAGCCTCTACCCAGGCATTGGTCTATCCCCTCTATAGAGGGCAGTCCTCCACCGGGGTTGATGATAGTTCTGGTGAAGTTGTAGTAATAAGGATCTTTCTCCCTGTGTTTTATCCCACCCACCTCATCTTCCCCACTGTCACCTGAGGAAGAGGAGGTGCTCATATCATCAGCTCCATCGACCTGCCCCTCAGCTGACCGTTTGCTTCCACCTGTCCTTCTCTTAGCCACTCCCCCACTGCCATCACCACTGCCATAGAAAGGAAGGTCTTCTTCACCATATGAGCGCACACCATAGAACGGAGTGAGGCCAAAAAACATATTGGAACGTGCCCGAGCACTGCGTCGAGGATATCTCCGCTTGGCTGAGCCAGAGCCATCACTGTCATCCTCCTGATGTTTGTCATCCATGTCTTTATCATTGTCTTCATCTGGCTCATCCCCCTCATCCTCAGTGCCATGAGTATGGAGACTGTGGTGGTCTCGGCAGTCACTGCCTGACGGCTCTTTGCACCGTTCATCCTCTTCTGGGTGTGTCTGGGAGTCAGACTCAGAGCTGTCACTGCTGCTTGCAGAGGGGGAGGAGAATAGGGTGGAGCTGGCAGACCGCCGGGTCCCCTGGCCTGCAGGAGTAACTGTAGTGGTTGTGGTAGTGCTACTGATAAAGCTGCAAGAGGGGGTCCTGTTGACACCGGTGGTCCCATTAGGGTCAGTCTTAACGTCAGTCATTGCAGGGACTGCAGAAGGAGGTTTTATGGACCTCTTTTTGTCCCTGGAGGATAGTTGGTTAGTCGTTCCTTTAGAGTGAGACTGGGAAAGGACTTTCTGTCCTCTCTCTGGAGTCAAACTAGATTGCTGCAGCTGTAAGTTCTCTATACTGGAATTGCTCTTTTTCTCAGAACAGGAGAAGATTTCTCTGTTCTTAGTGGATGACCTGTCTCCTCCCTGTACCCCTTGCTTCTCCACTTCAGCTTTTCCTTGGGATTTGGTGCTGTTTCCAAGAATGAGAGGTTTGCTGTTGCAGCTGTTACGAGAGCTAGCAGTTTGCGCATGTGTGTTAGAGACACCTGTAGATTTAGTATTGTTGTTGAGAAGGGAACTCTTATTGCTGGTGTTACTGTTATTGTGAGTTTTCTCTCTGTCGCAGTCTTTCAACGGCTCTTTATTTCCTGTCCTTATTTTGGAGAGTTTGTCTTTGGCAGCTAGGGCTGCAGGCAAAGCCTGATGTGAGGAGCTTCGCTTGATGACATCATCATCAGCTGGTGCCCTACATGACCAAAGTGGTTTCAAAGCAGCTGCAGGGGCCGGCCCTAATATGTAGTCATGTGACTTCCGTGTGTCACTCTTCTGGAATGAAGACTGTGGAGACCCAGATTTTCCCACTACAGTCTCTTTATGGAGAATGGCCGGTATGGGGGTCCCAGTACCTAGTCGGCTTTCTTTCCCAGGGATGAGTTTGTCCTTGGGCTGGGTACTATTAGAGGTTGAAGAAGATCGCTGGCGAGGCAACAAACTCAGGCCTGCTGAGACATCTTGGTCTTTGCTTCCCTGTTTCCCTTGCTTGTCTGTTTGCTTGGAGCTGCCACTTCTTTGCTGTCCCGTGAGAACAGCAGTGCCCATGGGAGGTGAGGACTGGCCTGAGCCTGCAGGTGCCAGTCTGGGACCTTTACTCTCCCCTCCTGCTTGTTTGGATTGACTGCTGGTGCTTCTGTCTTTCCCTGAGCCAGAGTCTCGGTTTCTCTCTGTGATTCTATAGCTAGAATCTCTAGGGGGTGGTCTGCCTCTGTCAGAGTCTCGACTGGAGGGTCTGCCTTTATCTTGGCCAGTGGCTTTTGCTCTATCTATATCCTTGTTGTACTGTCTCTGCTTGTCTAAATCCTTAAGCCCAGCTTCTCTGTTGAGTGGCCAACCTTTTTCAGTGTCCTTATAGTTTGGATCTTTGCAGGAAAGTTTGCTCTTGTCTGTGTCTCTATGACTTGAATCTTTGCTTGCCTGTCTTCCCTTCTCAGTGTCTCTGCTTGCCTGTCTACTCTTCTCTGAGTCCCTAAAGCTGGGATCCCGACTGAGCTGCCTTGCTCGTTCACTCTCTTTCACACCAGGGTCTTGACCCAATGGTTTTCCCTTCTCTGGCTCTTTGGAGGGTAGCCTGACCTTGTCAGAGTCTTTCTGTCCAAGTTCTCTTGGCATTCTATTCTTTTCAGAATCCTTAGAGGCTTGGTCTCTGCTGAATATTCTCCCTTTGTCAGTATCCCTGAGGCTTTGGTCTTTGGATGGTGGTGGTCTGTTCCTGTCTGTGGAGGATAATCTGCCTCTGTCACCATCCTTCTGGCTTGAATCTTTGCCATGGTGTCTAGCTTTCTCTGGGTCTCTGGCAGGAGAAGGAATCAGGGGAGGGGGTGAGGTAAGAGGCCTTAACAGGGTCTGTGATGGGGAGGTCACTGCTCTCTGACGGTTGGATTGATGGGAAGGAGGAGAAAGAGAGGGAGTACTGTGTCGTCTTGAGGCGATATTCTGCATGCTTGGGTTCAGCAAGGGATCTCCTACTGTCACAATCTCATGGCTTTGGGACTGGGTGGAACCCCCTTGAAAGACAAAATGGTAAAAGTTAATTTGTGGGATATGCTAAAAGTTAAATGTCATTAAATTATAAATATTGCTAGAGTGCTCTGAACTCATTGGGCCTGGCTGTCCCCGAGACACTCCTGCTATAAAACAACCCTATGACAAAATCCTGCTATAAAGACTAATCAGGAAGGAGGCTTGTATAACTGTACATTTTCCACCTGGAGAGGGCATGGGTCTGGGGCCTGGTAAGCGCTGACAGGGTGGATAGCTGGGGTGTCGGTTCCTGGTGTAAACCCTAAGTTTAGGGGTGTTGGAAGGAGAAAGGGCATCAGAACGCCTTGGGGAGTCAAATGGATCTGGAAAGTCTTTATCTGAAAACAGGAATGAAAATTCATTACATACTATGGCCTGGAATTTAGTTAATATTTTTTAAACCCATATCAATTGAAAAAACACAGTAACCTTAACGCTAAGATCTGTGACTTCGCCATGAAAGAGTGATTATTTTATTCATTTGAAATGTGATGGCCATGCGCTGATACTGTTGGACAGGTAATCGATATGAAGGTAGAACAGTGGTCTAACAGTGTTATTTAATTGTTTTCCCTTTCTTATGTTTGTGTTTTGTTGTGTGTATTTGAGCTTTGGTGATACCAATATGTGATACCGATGAAAACAGAGGAAAAATAAAGTGTCAAGAAATAAAAATAAAGATATATATATATAAAGTTTTGTGTGTAATATAGTAATATTATAATACTATTTATTCTATCCAACAGAAACATTATCACATCAGCATCACTTTTCAATCATTATTTCTGCTGGAGTTTCTGACAAGTTCATGTTTGCCACTGTACCAATGTTGTTCCTCAACAGTCAAAAAATGTACCATCGGTATATAGAGACTGAGGAGTGTCAAGGTAAGGATGGTGGTTAGTATTATGTCATGTGATTCCATGAAACATATGGATAAAATAATGATTAATGAAGAAAAGTCATGGATTTCTGCACCAATAATACAACCCCAATAGTCATTGATTTCTGCACCAATAATACAACCCCATAAACTCTGAATTGTGTTTACCTGGTAATGGAGGGGGGCTGTGTGCTATGGTATGATTCTCCTCTAGGGCCAGGATGCCTTTCAGATCAGTGTCTACCACTGGTGGGTGACAAACAAGGATCCTACAGGTATAGACACAGCGCTTACGGGCATCTAAAGTACTCCAGTACATCCGGGAACACCTGTGTATATAGACATTAAGGATTGTTTTTATTTTTTATTGATTAAATAAACTTTATATCCATATTCATGATGCATTCTCAATAATCAAGGTATGGAAATCCCCAAAAAGAGGTGAATCAGTTCAACCGGATCAGAAGTTTATTTAGAAACGTTTCGTCACTCACCAGGTGGCTTCTTCAGACTGAAGAAGTCACCTGAAGTGATTCACCACTTTTTTGTGATTTAATATCCATACCTCCCTAAAGTTTATAGCCATACATGTACAGATTCAGAGTAATAACTTAAAAACTTATTGTAAAGAGAAAATAAATAACTCAAAAACCAACTGATAGAAAACTCACTGATATCCTATTGGGAATAGTTTGTGCTTGCAGTCAGAGAGTTCAGTCAGTTTTCCTAAGCAGTCAATAGACATTGATCCTGCAATGACAAGAGTGATGTTTAAATCAGCATTCAAAAGGCTTTTGTATGCACAGTTAAGATCAAGTCCAAGTACCTATCAACTGCTGTAGATTTACCAACATCATACATACCTATCATCATGTGCACGTTCTCAGGCTCCAGTCCTCCCAGCCACTTCCTCCTCAAGCTGATACCCTCCAGGTCCACCAGGATCCTGCGAGTCACCTCAAAACCAGACACCATCTGGAAAAATCACAGGAAACATTGGAGTATTTGATGTTTGCTCATGTAAATCCATGGGCAAAATAGTCTCACATTTTAAAATGGACTAGGCAATTGCAATACAAGTTCACAAGAAACTCTTCAAACCAATAATAAATAAGAAGCTCTTTTTACTTCGCCCTTGATGAGGTCCCTGTGCCTTGGGCAATAGACCTTTTTGTCCTCCAGGAAAACACACTGGCACTGGCGTGCACACATGAAATGATAGTTACTGGTACAAGAGGTGAGGCAGCAGCCCACCGTGGCCCCAGGCCTCTGACACTTCTCACAGTGCTGGGGGAGGAAAAATATGTTTCAGACAGTTGTCCAATCAGTCAAATATACACAGATTGAACATTCAATATGCAAAATGTCATGCCTCCAGATAAGAATGGTTTGTACATCAAAGGAAAGTATGAACATTTCAAATCTTGTAGCCAAACAAATTCTCTTAATAAACATACCATATATTCCAGAAGCAGAAGAGAGTATACAATTCCCAGACATTTTGGCCAAAGCCTTAATCAATGTGCAAACTATTCTGCTTTAATTTTCTACATTGGTTACTCGTAGCCTGCCTTTTTTGAAGACTTTGTTGACTATAACAGATATTTTCCACTTTTAAATGTCGTGCCTTACCAGCCGTTTGCCCCTGAGAACAGCCATGTGAACATTTTTCAGAGAGCCATCATCATCCTCAAACACCTCAGCAGACCACAGGGCACAGTTGACATGGGTCCACTCATTCTGACCAATATACAGTAACCTGCCACCCTCCTGAAAGGGTATTGTTACATGTGAAGCTTTGAGGGTGCAGCAATATGTTTATTAAAGTAGCATTCTTAGTATAGATTTAGCTTACGTTTGTGTTCTCATCCCCATAATTCAGACATAGAACACATTGCCTGTTGTCACTCACACCTGGTGGGAGAGGGAGCTCTGGAGTGTCTTCATGGTCTGAAGAGAGAAGCATGACCTTGGTTGGAACTCATCCCCAAAAAAGTTAGATTGTTTGGTTAAACAGCTAGTGTGGATATTATTTGAGTGCATATGTTACCAGATAGCAGTGGGGGTGGTGGAGGTAAAGACAGAGGAAGTGGAGGTGGAGCAATTGGAGAGTCAGGTTCTCCAGGAGTTTTAGGACGTGGTGCAGGAATTATCTTCTTCATGAGAAGTGGTTGCTCAGACCGGGATTGTTCTTCTCTCTCCTGCCACTGTGCATAATTGTGGTCCAAGGAGGGAGGCAACACAGCATTGGGGAGAAGACCATTGCTGGGGGAAAGCAAAATATATATATTTTTAAAAAGTTAAACAAAACAAAAAAAACAACAGCACAAGTTCACTTTTCTGACAAAATACAGGGATCACTCCTGATTGTGCAATGGATGACACTCCATAAAGAATGGTTTTGATTGTTTTGTTGCCTGATCACAAGTATAAATAATAAAACGCAAAAAGAACACCACTTAACCTCCTTGTACATTTGGTTTAAAACCAATTAATCTGAGCAGAGAAAAGGCTGTTGGGGTTTAATAACAAAATTGTATCTATCAATATTGATCCATCTCTAACTCTTCTTTTGTATTAAGTACCAGAGAATGAGCTTTGTACAAGGAGTGAGGCAATGAACAGCTCAGAGATGTTAAGGCAAGCTCTGCACTTGGAAGTGTGATATATGTCCTCTAATTTGAGAATATTGAATAATTCTTAGAAATCTGACAGTGTATTTGAAGCAAAATATTTTATTACAATGAATCCAACCTTTAAACAAGGAAAAGTTAAGAGGGTTTGCCCATTTTGTTGATTTATATAAAAAAATAATCTCAGTGAATTATTTTTTCAATTAATTTATACTAGGACTCTTGTCAAATGACCAAGGTCTTAGTCTATCAAATGCAATACAATTTTTTATTGTGCCCATCACATCATGCCTTTTCATGTTAGTGTGCCACACTTAAACACACGTGAGAGTAGTTTGGAATTTAGATTATATCTGAACAAAAATGTAAATAATTTCAACAGACACTAGGATTTTTAAAAATCGGAGTACTTCGATTCCCAAATAATCCCCCCCATTACTGTTATTTTTAAATCCCCCCTTACCCACCCCCGATATTGAAATAGACAGTAACGATTGCCATCTAACATAGGAAACTAATAAAAAAGTTTCAAATGATTAATTGTCATTAACACATCTTGGAAGTCTTGTACTCTGCGATGTACCTCTAAGGTTCCTTTGATCTGTATACAAATGAGTACAATATTGCTGAAGCACAAGGTGTGCTAATTGAAGACGGATCTCCAGTGGAGATTCAATCTTACAATGCTCGTGGAAAGTATGAACAGTATTCCTTTGATGAGAAAAAACAAATTAGAGAACTCATCAAAGCTTGTAAATCAAAATAGGATGCTGAAGTGGAAGGTTTATGAAGAAAATTACACTGGGATGAGAAGAGGAAAGGACATATTCAAGATCAATTACTAGAACCTCATGCTGCTAAGGCTGTTTGAAATGTTTATGATGGTCTGAAAAGTTCTAAAAAATATGACACTGAATTTATGAAGGCGCGTAAATTTGCCAAAAGTTGCTCTGACAATCAAGAGTCAATGGACAGTGATGGAAAGAATTCCTGGAAAATGTTCCGAGCAAGTGGGGGTGGAAGAAAAGCAAAGGCCCTTGAAGCAATGTTGGCGAGAATCAGGAAAGAGGCTTCCATGAATCCAGATGCAGCAATCTCAGATGCCATGCATACTGTTTTCAAGGAATACAAAGCAACACAGTAGTTCCCGCCATTTTTATTTGAATTAAAACTGTACAAAATGATGCCCGGCATTTCGTGAAGAGGAGAATAACGGACTCGCAGTGATCTATTTCATTGTAGAAACAATAGAGAAAAGAAGAGTCTGTATGTTTTGCCAAAAATTATCTAGATTCATGGGAAAATAGTAGCAGCCTATTCATGATAGCAGAAATTGGATTTTTTACCCCCCCATTATCTTTTTTCAAACCTCTTGTTTATTTCACCCCACCCCTATTATTCGGCAGTTGAGAATAGTCTGTAGTCACCTAAACAATGGCTGACTGGCCCATTTCACAAATATAAATAATCAAATAATTTATCTACAATAATATCCGTGAAGGATCTGGGAAAGTCCTAAGCCATAGGATGAAATATTACATCCTGTGAAATCACTCATATAATGAACAGCAAACCAAACACAAATATTTGCCTTGAACTTTTTCAAAGTTGGAAAAAATAAACATTTCAAATGTACTTCCCACTGAAGTAAGCACCCTATTAAAATTTGGGATGGAGTCATTATTTCTCTGAAAAATCACACATCTTGACATTAAATTCGAGTGCCTTGTTAAAGGGAATGCGCAAGATGGGCTGAAAATCCTAGTCTATAAACACTTTACGATGACACGTGTCAACACAGGAAAGCAAGCCATGAGATGAACTTCTCATAAGTTAAGCTGCCAGTTTTGATTATAAACTTGAGCCTTCTTGGCAATTTTAGATATTGTTTGAAAAGGTTCATCATTGGTCTTGAGCCTGTCGGCTCTGAATTGAAGCCAGTATATTTCAAATATTTAATATGAGACTGAGATTGAGTTAACTGCAGTTCAGCAATAAAGGTTTGTAAAGGAGCTCTCAAGTTGACTGTGACACTGCAAAGGTTTACCTCCCACAGGGCCTGCAAGCTAAGTATGAAAGAAGAGAAAACTGAAAGTTTAATTCAAGTGTTTGTGTTGGTATGTATAAGCTAACAGATAAACTATACCAGTAGGCACAAAGGCACCATCCTATTACAAAGATAAAGAGGTTTTGCATGATAAAATGAGAAAAAGACTTATGAACTTTTAAAGCTAACAATCAAAAGTCAGCCTATCATTTCTGATAATATCTTAGAACATGTATCAAATATTCTTCACAATCATTAAATTATGAATCACTCATGTGACTGTGTTTCAATCAATATATCCAGTCCTGTACAAGTCAATTTTTACAAAAGTCTTAACTTCTAATGGCCTTCTACAGCCTTCTACTAGTCACAGTTTATTTCAATCTGATATTGCTGCAGTCTAGGATCAATAAATCATTGATCAAGTAAATAAAAATAAAATCTATCAAGAATATTACTTGTTAATGCTTTCAAAAAAAGATTTTGTGCATTTTTGACTTTGAAGTGTACTATCTTGTCCCCCTCTATCAATAACCATTATCCCCTATTCAGTTCACAAACAAGATCATTCTCCCTTCATCCCCAGAAGCATTATAGAATCTATTTTGTTATTGCAGCTCTTGAAAGAATTTTTCTGCAGTGATTTTTCAGAGAAAGGTATACTGAGCTAAAACCCTGGAATGTAATTGATTCTCTCCACTCAAACTTCAAGTGTTATTTCTCTCCGAGAGTTAATATCACTTTGTGTTGTTGATATAAAGAGACCTTTAATTACTAACCAAAAAAGCTCTGCTAGGAAAAGCCTAACCACGCTGTTGGGTTTGCAGTATCCCCAGATCACCAAGAGAAATAGAAGGCTTAGATATAGGCTTATATTAATTTTAGCATAACAAATTCAGATCAAACTGAAAATAGTGGTGGAAAAATACCATAAAAAATATGCCAATATTTACAGCATGTTTTTTTTCAGAATCCCTTCACTCTGTCAAACATTTAGAATTTTACCATTGTAAAATATTAATTAGCATTTTAGAAACGGGGCCTTAAGATGCAAAGCTATTGTTGAAAAGTATTAGGAGTAATAAGGTTCTATGTATTATAAATCAGGCATTTTTTCCATCTTCTTCAGTATATAGTTCCCTTTGATAATTTTGGGAGAGCTGACACTCACTTAGTAGAGACTTTTTGTGCTTCCCAGAATCTGGACTCTCTGGCTTTGAACCATGGGAAGACCCTTTCCATTTGCTGAAAGAGAAACATCATATACATCAACCTCATACAAAATAGTAATATGTGTATATATGTAATGTGCATATTAAGGTACATGGTGTCTGTTTGTTGTATGCTTTTACATCACGTGTAGGATAGCTGTCATATACGGATTTGGTGAGAGAGGCCAATTTTATGTGTCACGATTAGTCTCCAAATTGTGGGGGCGACATGGACTTTGATGAAGCTTGGAAGATTAAGGCTGAATCCCCTTCCTTGACACCCCATGTGGATTCAAACTCATTACCTCCTGCTACTGAGCTACCTAATCGATAGATATGCATGTTAAAACATAATTTAAAAAATGGATTCCCTTATCAGTCCCACAAGGGGAAATTTGGAATTATCTACATTTTAAACCATCCTGTTGTGTAGGAGCAGTGAGCTACTACTATATGGTACCAGGGGAGCAGTTAAGGGTCTCGTGTCTTACTCAAGGACACCTCGACATGCTTTGTGCAGGAATAGGGATTGAATCTACAACCTTTGTATTGATGCATGCTCAATAATCCAGGTATGGAAATCACAAAAAGAGGTGAATCAGTTCAATTGGATCAGAAGTTTATTCAGATACATTTCGTCACACAACCAGGTGACTTCCTCAGTCATCCTCAGACTGAAGAAGTCACCTGGTTGAGTGATGAAACTTATCTGAATAAACTCCTGATCCAGTTGAACTGGTTCGCCTCTTTTTGTAATCCATACCCTTCCAATTGCCAGACAACCACTCTATCCACTGAGCTATGCCACCCCTTAACCATTGGATCATAAGGGACTGTAGTAGCTATTTTTCTACCACATAGCTCAGTTTTAAAGCGGATGCTTCGGGAACTGATGAGGCATCCAGCCCTAATCCCCCAAATTCCATCTAAGTCCATTTCCAGCCCAAAAATATGAGGACTAATCATGACACATAAAACACACTTCTCTCACCATATCAGTATATGACAACTATCCAGGTCAAGTATAAGAGATTATTAGTACCACTCTGGACATGCGACTACCAAGGAGCTGCATGCAACATCTTTCAAAGATGTAGCATTACAACTAATGTGTGGTTCTCACCCTGATAAAGAAGGACTTGACCATACTGTTGGCCTTTCTGCTCTCTGGCTGCCCTCCATCACTGTTCATGGCCGTCTGAATGATCCTCACTATGTCATCACTGAACTCCAGCTGGAAGTGAAAACATACACACAGCCACACACAGACAATCTGTGACACAGTGCCCGCTTTCCCATGTTTCTCCTCTCATCAACTGGCAGTGACTTTTTGTAAGTTAATGTAGCACCCTGCCCTGTCTGCATATAACCCTTTACTTGCAATATCTGCATTTCTTACCCAAATTTAAGATTTTTTTCTCCTTTCTCATTCCTTCTTGTTCTCTCCTCCTTTCTTAGTCTCACTCTTTCGGACCTAAAACCTTGTCAATTTTATTGAACCCTCTTTTGGCTCTAATGTCATCTCCTCCTTTAGTCTTTTTTAAGAACAGAACAGTTAGTATGTTTGCATAGAAACTAATAACTTAGTGAAAGCAAGTGTCAAAGGCAAGATTCTGATAAAGGGGGTTACAACATTTCAAATTACCTGAATACGACTCTTCCCTTATTTTTTTTGTCACTGCCCAATTATGGCCTCAAGTCCTTAGCCAACCACCTTGGATCATTTTCTGAAACTATCTAAATTTTTTAAATCTTTTCTTTACAAACTTTATTCCAAAGTAACATAACAGAAAAGTCTCTAGTTGCCATCCTATTTGAAAGTCATCTGTTGGTCAACTGATCAGGTCCATGTATGTGGCAAATTGAGTATCAACATTGTAATCATTCCATTTACCATATGCCCTTTGAGTGTCACAAATCTAAACAGTGAATATGTGATCAACTCCATCAACTTGCATCACAAATGAACAGAATGAATGAATGAATGAATTGAAAAAACACTAACAAAGAGTTCTATTAAATTAATTTCAATCCACTTATCTATTCTCAACACTTATCTGAAGTCGGATGGTGGAACTGCTGGAGACTAGACCAGCGATCATTAGGCGGATGGTGGAGAAACAACCTGGACAGGGTTGACATCAAAGGGCTGGCATTGGAGAATAAGGTTGGGTGCCCTCGGTGGAACTATTTTTTATATACTTTATAGATCAATATAATTTTGTTATCCTGTTTTAATGTTTCATCCTTCTCTCTCTTTGACTTATATTTTTATAAAAACTATCAAGGAAAGTCCCCATCTTTCTCCCAGTAGATTTTCTATACTTTTCCTTATTTGTGATACAAGATAAGAATGAAGTTGTTTACTTGTTTATTCTTTAGACTGCTGACAATGCCATGCCAAACTGTGGATGCAGTTGGTTACAACGCTTTTGGTAACTTTGAAACAGAGCACTGACCCAACTTATGAATGGGGTATTTCAAATATCTCTAAAGACACAGCAATACCAACAATTTTGTGAAGTTTGCAAATGTTCAAGCTAGCGTACATGTCATTCACTGCATCTGGTGACTTTTTGCATGTGTGGTATCAAATAGACCATGATGTTTACATGTGTTAGAATACTAATAACTCAGCAAAAATCTAGATGTAAATTCTGAGCAACTCATCTCAGACCCTGAGAATGGCTTTAGGAAGATGATAATTAATAAATAGGCAATAGCGAGATGATATTATAGAAGACTGCAATGATTCCTGTGTGTCCATCTCCACAATGTGGGGACTAATTGTGAACAAGTAAAATCAAGTTCTTTCCAGCATGAAAATTAAAAGGTGAGACAATTTTTATTTTTTTTGGGGGGGGGCTTCTTTGAAGAGGTTAGAACATTTACCAACTGCCAGCATGTAGCCCTCCATCCCAAACCCTCATACTTATAGGCAATAGTAAACATACTTACCACTGACTTGTAATGGCCTTGATCCATTTTCTTTTCTACTGACTCCAAGTCTGGGGGCGAGTCGCTGGGGAGGGATGGAGTAACTTCAGTCAGTATTGGAGGGTCTGGGCCTTCAGGAGAGCGACGGGATGGGAGACTCTCCTCTGTCTCTGGGTTCAACTCGGGAGGTTTCACAGCCTTGACACAACGTTATAGAAATTAAGGTTGACAAAATGCAGGTGTGACATATCTGCATTGTCAGTTTATTTCGTTGTTTAATAATGCTAATGAGTAGTATCAATTTGGAGTGTCCATCAGTGTAGCACATTGGGAAAAAAAACTCTGCCGAAAGAAAATATGAAATCTGAATCATGTATTTTTGACTTTAAGCAAAACAGGAAGTAGTTCTAATGTCAAAAGAAATGTTTTCAACATTGAGAATTATTCACATTATTGCAATCTGCACCACAACTGTAACTGCAAACAGACAGTAACAATGTAGAACCAGAGCAACGTACCCTCCCTAGCTCTATGGCAGATAATATGAATGTCTCACCTGTCTGTAACGTAGCAGATGTGTTGAGGTGCGAGAGTTGAGCAGTGCAGTGAGGACGTGCCGGACACAACCTTGCAGCTCCCTCTCCAAGGCTGATCTCCACTCGGCCGGATGGCGCTCTGTACAGTTCGTGCATGTGTAGGCGACACTCTCGGGCAGCTTGGACAGCAGTTCATACATTTCATCTAGGACACCATGATGCATGGCAAGTCAATTATCATGCTAAGTTATCAAGTTTCACATCTGCTGGTGTAGTCAATAATGAGAATAAATATAACAAGATTTGCATCGAACTTACTCACATAGTCAGCAGCAAAAGATAATGACAATTGAAATTGTGAAAAAAGTAAAACCAAATGTTTGTCTATTTATGAAAGACTAGTGATCTCTAGGGGTTTCCTGATTACTTTTGCAAATTTCAGATATTCAAGAAAATTTCCAAATGAATATTCAAATATTTCTACAAAATTAATTAACCATAAAAATAGATCAACCCAAGACAGATGACAGATTGTGAAACGATTTACAATATTTTCAATATTCTAAAGTTGACTGAAAATAGAGTGACGACAGAATATTTTTCTAAATTCCATTTAAAAATAAACAAAATCAGTTTGGGAACCGAGTAGGCCACACTTTGCTAAAAATATTATCCTCTCCCTCTGATTTTGTCCTTGTTGCCATTAGAGACCAGGTATTTTAGGAGCGTACAAATATAAGATTAGGATGAGTCATTGGAATAACATTTCAATTGAGTAGACGTCAAAATTATGTGTAGATTGATCTTCTGAAAATAGCCAATCATCAAATCTAGTCTGTCAATAAATTGTGATTATAGGGAGTCTATTAAAAATGACATCCAAATAAACAACCCTTCTGAAAACATTTTTGAATTAAAGAAAGGAAAAGAAAAAAAGAACAGCAGAAACAAGACAATTGCAACCTACCAAATGGCAGGGAATAAAAATGCACATTTGCACAAAGGTGAGGGGAATCCTGTAGGGGATTGACATTTGAGCATTCCACATGCTTATCTACCATCATCTACTTTCCTGACTTATAAGTTAAAAGAGGACAAGGATGATAAGTTATGCTACAAGACAGTTAGTCATAATGCTGCATATAACTCCAAACATAGCTGTGCATTAGAAAAAAGTAGTAGTAGTAGTAGAAAGTACAAGAAAGCAGTAAAACATGTTAAAAAAAACAAAAACTAAATTATTCCTAATACAAAGTTATGTCCTAATGCCAGCTTGCTCAAAAAGTATCTTAATATTGAGATATTTGGGGTCAGCCCTTGTGATCACCATCTGAGGAAATATCTTTGTTTTGTAAGTATGATAAATCATAAGGATTTTTAAGGCAATGTTCTCTTTGAGGTATTTTAGTGATATGAAAGGGCCAACTGACCTGTGAGGTTCTCACACTTGGCATGGACCCAATGTTCACAGCGACCACACTGCATCATCTTGCTGTCATAGTCATCATCATCGTAGCACTTATCACACAGTGGGCAAAAGTTCCCTTGAGGATAAGATGGTAATGGTTTGTGTGAAAAACCGGTTGACTGTTGGTCAAGCTATGTAGAGCCACTTGTGTTGTTTAGACATAGTTTTACAAATCAAAAGCAATAGACAGAATGAAATCCAATATTGAAATTCAGCGGATTATAACTGTTCAAAGCATCTTAGGGAATATCATTTTGAGTTCCGTGTTATTCCATAGTTAATTCAATATGTTCAATACTTACCTTTAGCAAAGAGTTTGGCACAGTCATGACACATGGAGAAGTCATGTGACCACTGGGCATCCCAGGATTTCCCTGGTTTTGTGGCTCCACAACTCTTACAGCGCACACACTTGGTGCAGATCTAGAAATTGAATAAAACAAGAAACACACATAAGCAAATTAAATACTTTGACAGGCAATGCAGTACTTGGAGGTAGCTGTGTACAACTGACACTAAAAAGATTACTCATAATAGTCTCTTTATACAGACTCTTCTCCATACTTAGGAGTTGGGTATCGTGGAAACCCTTACCAGAATATAAATTATGAATTGAATGATTTTTTTCCCCCAAAATTGATTAATCTTGATGTTTCTTTTAAAAAAAATAATCATGGAGGACTCCAAGGGACAGTGCTTCTTCAAAATAAGATATAATAGGATTTTTTTTAACATGGAACATGAATACATCAGTAATGTCTTTATGTATGATCAGTAATCCAGGTAAGGATCTCAAAAAAAGGTTGAATCAGTTCATCTGGATATGACATTTATTGAGAGAAATATTTCGTCACTCATATAGATGACATCTTAATAATAATGATAATATCATTTTATAAGGACAGTGCATATTAATAAACATCCAACCATTGTCAACCATTAATCCGAAATCGGGTTGCAGGGGAACTGGCACCTATCTCAGTCCTCATTGGGTGAAAGGCAGGAACAAACCCTGTATAGGTTGCCAATCTATCACAGGGCAGAGCTGTTAGGGAACAGTGTCTTGCTCAAGGACACCTCAACAAACTTCTCTGCAGGTGCGGGGATCAAACCTGCAGCATTCTGATCGGCAGACGACTGTTCTACCCACTGAGTCATGTTCTCCTTTAATAATAATAATAATGATGATGATGATGATGATGATGATGATGATGATAATAAACATTTAGAATATAAATGACAGATTCAGATTTAGCCACCAGGCCAATTTACATGTCGTCTAAAGCGATTATAGATGAATGAGTGGGAAGACAGTCAAATGGTGAGGATGCAAGGAATAGAGGTGAAGAAGGTGGATGACTTTAAATACTGTCCAAAGAAATGGGGAGTGCAGGTGAAGAAGAGAGGTGAAGAAGAGAGTGCAGGCAGGATGGAATGGGTAGAGAAGAGTTCCAGGGATGATTTGACAAAATGGTACCAGTAAGAATGAAAGGAAAGGCTTAAAAGATGGTGGTGAGACCAGCTATGGTGCATGGTTGGGAGATGGTAGAACTGACAAAAAGACAGGAGGTGGAACTGTTGATGCCAGAGTTGAAGATGCTAAGATTTACATTGGGAGTGATGAAGGAGGACAAGATTAGGAACGAGTACCTGGAGGAACAGCTCAGGTTGGATGGTTTGGAGATAAAGCAAGAGGAAAGACGGAGATGGGTATTGTGAGAGAGGACATGCAGGTGGCTGGTATGAAAGAGGAAAAGGCAGAAAACAGGAAGAGATGGGGATTGATGATGCACTCTAGCAACCCATAACTAGAGCAGCTGGAAGTAGTTGTAGTGGTAGTAGCAGTAGTAGCTGTAGCAGCAGTAGTAGTAGTAGTAGTAGTAGTGGTAGTAGTAGTAGTGGTAGTAGTAGCAGTGGTAGTTGTAGCAGTTGTAGCAGTTGTAGTAGTAGCAGTAGTAGTAGTAGCAGCAGTAGTAGTAGTAGTAGTAGTAGTAGGAGTAGTAGTAGCAGTAGTAGTAGTAGCAGTGGTAGTAGTAGTAGTAGTGGTAGTAGTAGCAGTGGTAGTAGTAGTAGTGGTAGTAGTAGCAGTAGTAGTAGTAGTAGTAGTAGGAGTAGTAGTAGCAGTAGCAGTAGTAGTAGTAGTAGCAGTAGTAGTAGTAGCAGTTGTGGTGTCAACAGCAATTGGTGTCTTGCTCAAGGACACTTTAACGCACTTTGTGAAGGAACCTGCGTTTGAACCACCGAATCTCTAATTACTAGTTGACTGCCTTACCTCCTTAGCTATGCCATCTCTTTAAGTGGGGAGGTCTTTGGTTAAATCGTGATCAGAAAATGTCAGTTTTTGTTGACTATGTGGTTGTCATTATAATATATATTTTTTTAAATGATTCCCTTATCAGCCCCACAAGGGGAAATTTGGATTTCTCTGCATTTTTGACCCAATCTTTTGTATAGGAGCAGTGAGCTGCCAACATATGGCGCTCGGGGAGCAGTTAGGGGTTAATTGTCTTGCTCAAGGACACCTCGACATGCTATATTCAGGACCGGGGATCGATCCTTCAACCTTCTGATTGCCAGACGACCGCTCTACCCACTGAGCTATGCCGCCTCCAATGACAACCCTATGTGGTTGTCATTATGAAGACAAGAGAAATAAGAATATTCTATTTAGTGGTACTTGTAAACAGCAATATGCTTTAATTTCTAATTGAAGGCAGTATGGCTCAGAAGGCAGAGTGGGTTGTCTAGTAATCAGAATATCACTGGTTAAATGCCAGCTCCTTCAGAGAATGTGTTGAAGTACCCCTGAGCGAGAGACTGAAACCATAACTGCTCCCCTGGTGCTGCAGCTGCCATCTATTCTGTTCAATAGGGTGGTTTAAATAGAGAGGACATTTTTCATTGTAGGAATACAATGACCAAATAAATTGGGTTTCCTTTCCCCCTTAGAAGAACTTACAGCTAATGATGCTCAATGTCCTAGCCAACTTCCTATAAAGGGTCATAACTGAAAAACTAAGCTTTTACTGTAGTCAATACTCATATAGGCAAGGACATAGATATTCAGAAATAAGTGTTTAAGGCTCATTTAAAAAAAATCTTTGATACTGCTGAAAGGATGAGTTTGGCATGCAATGAAGATAGCATACTTTCTGAGAGTTTTCCACATTAAAATTCAATCATTTGTAGTATGATGTTAAAATCTGCAACAAGGGACCCAGAAAGAAAGGGGTAGCATATGTCTAACTACATTTAGTTTGCGCCAAATCAGAGTACTATATGAATTACCCACATCTGTTAGGCTAAGCTAATGCAATAATATATCACATGGTATGGCACTTAAAATGTATGCAATGCATACTCATCAATAATTTATTAAGAATGGAAAGTAGGCAAAATGAAAACACCATTAAAAAAGTATTCACTTTGAATTAAGTTGATTTTAAAGCGGTAGTTTTATAGGTTATACCCGGCCATTATGTAGAATGACAACTCTAGTTTTTGTAATTCTCATGAACTATAGCTATGATCTGTTAAGATTTACACCAGCAACTGGTTCTATAAAATTACTTTGAAATTTTACTATTTCTAGCCATGAGTCAAACTACACATCCAACTCTTATACCTTCTGAGCTATTGGGAAATCTCATAGTTATCAAAAACCCTTTTTTTAGAATAGCCTAAATCTTTCTCATTAAGAAAGCCTATGAGAGAATAGCATAAATATTTGTAGCACTGCAACAGGGTTTTAAAAAATGAGCTGGAAATAAACCCTGGATTGCTGTCAAGTGGTGCAAATGTTAGTTTATGTTAAGGAGTAAGAATAAATCAAAAGTAGGAGGGGGAGAACACTATGCATATATACCCAGACTCTCTTCTTCTTGGTGGGTCTCGTGGGGTGGTTGGGACCCAGGCACTCTGGGTGATAGCTGTTACGGCACTTGTCACACTCCAGCAGCTGTTGCTGCAATGACAGAAGAGTGAAGAAAATTGCATGAAAATTCCAATATTAAAGTCACCTGGTTAAACACTTAAAAAACAAAAGGAGAATTGGTGAATCTTTGCAGTGTTATCTTGAGTCAGGGGAAACTTTACTATTTGTGACCTCTTTTAAGTTACAATCCCAAAGATTTACATGCAAACAAAAGTCTACTTTCACAACGTTTCCCTGGCATATTCAAGACAACCCAACCCGCAGCAGGAAATAGTCGGACTTACTGCTAAGAACCTGGACACAGTTCTCACTTTGGGCCCTGAGTAGTGACCCCCTCACCCTATATTCCTGCAGCGCCTCCAACAATATCTCTTGGGGAACCATTACTTTATCATGGTGGAGGTGCGTCATCATGAACCAGGGAGTTGTATTGTCTGGAGCCTTGTGTTCTTGGTAGGATCTCCCATGGAAAATTAGTCTCAGGCAAGGTCCTTGGAGTAAGGATTTGTTCCATAGACTTGTTTAATTGGAACTTAATTGGTAGGCATTCAGATCTGCTGAGCGGTTTCAAAGCAGCACTTGCTTACAAATCAACTTTTTGACACAACCTATATGTAT
>OMLC01066062.1:0-27169 GCA_900302585.1 Regalecus glesne | reverse complement strand
CACTCACTCACATGAATGAAGTCTTTAAATTGTAAGAATCAATTTTGGGTCTGAAAAATGACCCTAAAGTTCAATCTGCTGAGAATGGAAATTTCTCTATACAGAGGATCTCACTGTACTATGGAACTAAATTTCATAAGTCCTGCTTTAAGTCTAAATCAATTTACTGATAGGCCTACTTTGGTTTTCTGGTGCTGGTGTCCACAAGCCTGGCAGAAACGGCATCGTCGACAACACCAGTTTTCCCACTGCTCTTGGAGGGGGCGCTCTGTCTCCCCCAAGCAGAAGAGATGGAACGGTTCACAGCATACCTGGCAGAAGACAAACTAGACAGAGGGAGACAAGATGGATAGACAAAGACAAATAGTTAGATGTAAGATAATGAAAGCCTGAGACTGTACAAACTGTATTACTGCAGACCTCTAGAGAGCTTCGCTCCAACTGGCTGGTGAATTAAAAACTTGAGGTATAGGAGCATGAGCATGAGCCATCAGGCGGCTAAAGAGGACCTGCTTGGCTACCTGTTTTCTATGGATGGCTCTATAAATTTTGGCAAGCAAAAGATCGAGTCAAATAGATCAAAGAAGACACATAGTGTAAGAGCACAACAGAAAAGATTAAAAAAAGCTTCTGAGTCTGATTAAGTCTAAGTTAAAGGTATTCTTTTTTTTTTACCTCAACATTGCCACTGCTGGCACACAGGAAGCAGAGCACCCTGGGTGTGACAGGCACAGAGGTGAGCAGGCTGAGGCCGCCAGCCTCCCACACCCTCTCCACATCATGGTCTCTCTTGAAATCCACTCTTATACGATGCACTCCGTCGCAGGGCGCTCTGGGCTTGGCCTGGCCCCCAATCGAGGGAGTGCTCCGCCAGTTTAAAGTACTGCTGCTTTGGGGTTTAGCAGCCAGTGGCTTCTATTTAAGAAGAAAAGGAAAAAGATGAGGGGAAGGATCTGGTCAGACATTAAGCAAGAGGAGTCCAAGATGACATGACTGGGGTTGGACAGAATACTTTGATGAAGTATTTAGCACCTGAATAAATAGTAAATGAACTTCTTCTTACATAGTGCTTTTCTAGTCTAGCGACCACTCAAAACACTGAACCCACTACACCTGACTTAAAGGCACGCTTTCTACCGCTGAGCCACCACAACTCTGATACATTCAGTTATAATACTCAAAAAGTCTAATTTATTCAGAATACATTTATAAGACATCTCAACAGCGAACAGTTGTTCTACATCATGAACATTTTCTGTCGCATTGTTGCATGGTCCTTGGGGTTACTGATATCCACCGGCCATTGTCTCAATGTGTTGATCATTTACCAACTACTACAGCACTCTACCAATATGTAGTGCAAACCGTACTGTAGGAGAATGTTTGATTGAGAACACAGTTAGTACCAGAATATACGAGTTTCACCTTGCGTTCTTAAGTTGTTCCCACTTCACTATACTATTGCTATGCTGCATGAACAAGACAAAGTCTGACCAAGAAATGGAAATGTACACACTAGAATGTGCACATGAAGATGCGTGCGTGCGCGCACACACATAGACACATACACACACTACATGAACTACTGTGCATAGTATACACTTAGTAATTGCTGAGCTGCAACTTATCTTACCTTTTAAAAGACAATTTCCTTCCATTTGCTTCATAACGTAATTTTTTCACGTGACATGCTCACCCACCAATGAAACATAAAGAAACAATCCCAACTATAATGCTGATTAACAGGGATATAATCAAAGAGTATTCTCCTCGAAATTTATAAAGTAGCTAGCTAATCTGAATACTAGTGATCGGAGATGTAATATGGGCAGAAAACAGTTACTTCATGTCCGGATTCTAAATACATAATGCTGATACAACATAACCCGGGACATGACCCATTTAAAAACACAGGGAACAAATTAAAGTATATTAAAAAAGAGACATTCTAGTGGCAAAGCTATTTAAATCTATATCATCCTGGCTCAGACCTAAGAATAATCTTGGGATAAAATCAAATTTGCATCCCCTATTCTTCTTACCTTACCTTTTCCCATCACTCTCTAACTTTCCTACTCAACAAAAAAAGCTAAATTGGCCAAAAATAATCTTTATAACTAAAAAGAATATAAAAGCACAGCTTATACGGATAGACAAACTCGAAATGATGTTCAAGAGATGTGAGTGAGCCTGCAAGCAAAACATCACAAGCACACAAGGCATATGATGGGTTCTCCTTAATAATTTCCCTTGCTTATATTGCTCTTTTTTAGGGCTCTTGTTTTGCTTTCTACTTTGCTCCTTTGCAACACCGCAAATTTCCCCTTTGTGGGACTAATAAATAAATATCTTAATTCATCTTGTGATGGCTGCTTTACGATGAGCAATACACTTCTATGCAATGACAGTTGATATTGGAGGGGGGTATGTGTAACTGGTTGAAAGAGATGCCGGGAGCTACCTGCCTTGAGTAAAATATTCTATTCTTCGTGAAGGACCATGCTCGGTAAATGTGAGTCATTCATTGTAAAAAGCTTTGAGTGGTCACAAGATTAAGTGCTACATAAGAATGAGTCAATTTACCGCTGAAAGAAAGGAGAGATGACAGAAATGAATAGAAGCAAACATGAGAAGCACTGCTCACCATGTCTTTTGGTTTCTGTTTAGGAGGTGGAGGAAGAGAGCGAGGGTTGGGCTTCTTCAGTTGTTTTAACTCAGGGGCTGAAAAGAAAATGTATACAGATACAACTAAGACTTGAGTGGGGTGGTATATACACAACACACTAAAAACTCCAATCTTACTGAAGCACTTTTCCAGTCCTTGAGCAATTTTCTGGTTATAAAAATAAAATTAAAGTCAATATCCAACCTTTATCAGGTGTGGGTACTGCTGAGCTCTGCTGTTGTGATGACAGCTGCTGGGGCTTCTTCTTGAGCTCACTTGGCAAAATTTTGGGTGGGGCATCCTTTTTTGGAGGTGCCTGATTTGTTAGTGGACGTTGCACTTGTTGAGATGGTTGTGGAGATTGGGTAGATTGTGCAGGGGAGTTCTGGGCTGATGATGAGGAGGAGGAGGAAGAAGAAGAAGAAGAAGATGATGATGATGAAGAGGAAGATGTAGGAAGAGGCTGCTGTAGTTTATTTGCCTTCCTACTGGGGATACTACTAGTGGCTGAGAGTTGCTTGGAGTCTGGTGTTGGGGCAGTGGACTGGGTCTGGACTGCAGCAATACTGGGGGCCTTGGGCGTTTCATTTGGAATAGGGGAAGGTGCGATGTTCGGAGAGGACAGTGGAGACGGTTGTTGGTGCCTTGACTTCTCCTCTCCTTGCTTTGGAGGAGGAGTTTCACTCTTCTTACGTGAAGGCTCCTCCTTTGGTAGTGCAGGAATAGGTTTGAGACCCACCTCAGAGCTAGGACTTTTGACAGGATGGAGGCTCTCCTTCTTCTCGGACAGCTTATTCTTTTTCTTGTCCTTTTTGCCCTTGCCTTGCTTCTGAAGAAAGATCTTTGAGGGCATCCACTGAAGGTTCTGACACTTCCTCATCCTGAGGATTTCAAATTGCATGGACAATGGGTCAAAACAGGGTCACAGTATTCATTTTTGTCAGACACCCATTTCCTCTTACTTAAGGATTCTTAAATTGTAGTGATCACAAGAAAAATTCAAATCAAAACCTTCAAGAAAGACAACATGCAAACTGCAAAAGCAACTACGACTCACTTGCAACATTGCTTTTTGATGTTTCGCCCTCCAAACTTGGGTTTGTCCAAACAGTTTGTGCAGACACCACAGTCCTCTGGAACCTGACAGCCGGAACACTGTCCACAGCGTCGGGAACGACGCCCTTTTTTGGGAGGAGCTTCCTGTACAGCTTTCTGCCTCGTCTCCCGTGGTTTTATAGGAGGAGACTGGGGTTCGGCTTCCTCAGACCCGGCCACCGATGACTTGTCTAAGGTAGACATATACTAGTAATTTTATCATGGTGGGTCATCAATACAGACAGACACTGATCTCTACATTTAAATCCCAAGAAAACTCAAAGGCACTCACTTTTAATAAATAAATGCCTTCAATTCCTTGTCAAAAAAGACACACACACACAAACACACATTACATTCACCTGTCAATTCAGGTATTGCTGTAATTTAATTATAAAAGCTAAGTGAAGATAACTATCTGGTGGAATAGAGGGATAGAAAACCAGCAGCCCGGGTGATATGTGAGGACCGGGGGTTGAAAACCACTGCTATACCAAATACCAATTCCACAACTCATTATGTCGGATCTATCCGCCTATGCAAACTAACACATTTTAACAGCCAATCCTTGAGGTCCTAACACACACAAAAATCACAAATCATCCCCACCATTAAAGTTGAAAATGCCTCACCATCATTTCCCATAGAAGATAAGATCTTTTCTCTCTCCTCCCAGGGCAAGGCACTGAGTGTAGGCATGTCGTCAGGGAACACTGCCCGGTTATGGCCCAAGGCTACAGCTGCACGACGACAAACATGCTTGATGCGTGGCCCCCGGACTGATGTTTCAGAGGAATCACTCTCCTGACCCTGCTCACACCAAAAAAAAAATCCTTGCAGTCAGATTATGAATCAGCCCTTCCAACTACTATATCCTGCGAGAGAGCTACAAACTCACATCCCAAAATTTCAGCCACAGCATTTGGAAGGTTAATTTATCAAAGCAGTGGTAATCAACCATTAAGTAACTATTATTAAACCACTGAGGTATTGAGTATTCAGGTTTTCTAACCAAACTAATAATTCACATCATCATTTGGTATTGGCGTGCCTTCAACCAGAGTTGGCCGAAGTGATCCAGTAAGAGTCGCTGTGGGTACAGGTCGTTGTTCCAACCAAGCACTTCCACACCTGATTCTATTAGTCAATGAATTCTGTTTGCTAAGGATATTGATTAGTAGACTCAAATGTGTGTCTTCTACTAATCCAGGTCCTTTGCAAAGACAATTGGTTGACTAATAGAATCAGGTGTGGACGCTTGGTTGGAACAAAGACCTGCACCCACAGCAACTCTTACTGGATCACTTTGGCCATCTCTGCCTTCAACCCAAGGACAAATCAGGGAAACAGAGGCAGATTGGAATGAAAACCTGTATACTCTGCCCTCCATGGCACATGGCTGGGTACCATTGAACTAGAGCATGAGGAGAGAGCTGGGATGAAGGGTCCTTCTCAATTAAAATTAGTGCTGTATAGGCCTCTGTATAGACTGCATGACAATCTGCAAGAATAAGTTGAAACACAAGCACTTATCTATATAAGGTATCAAAGGGTTTGCAGTGTGTTCTTGTGTGGTTGAAGATGTTAGTCAAATTGAAATGAAAGCACTATGAAATTGTTCAACTGATTTAAATAAATCCCCATTATCTATGGAACATATACAATGTCTTCCCCTGTCAGCACCTTCTTCAGCAACGGTTTTGAGTGCAGTCTTGAAAAAAGGAAGATACTTTCAAAAGCATTACGGCTGCTCTGCTTTCTGCATAATGTATGAGGCAGACAGAATTCCCCTTAAATAACACCCTCTGGGGGACTTCCCTATTGTCAAGTTTCATTTTGAGTGTCGACACAAAATTCTATTTATTTTTTTTAAGTTCTCCAAATCATGTCAGAGACAATCCCTTGTAGATAGAGGAGGTTGAGGGAAACCAAATATTTTTGTTCAGGAAGACGGAATGACAATCTATGCACAAAACAGAGGGCACAAAAACACTGACCTGGACTTTAGGCTGATCTGGAGATTTCAGTGACTTGCTCTTCTCTATCTTGAACAACTGGGCTTTGGCCTTCTTCAGCAGGCCCACTACCCGCTTGTCCGTTACAGGCTGTTTCTCTGCATGGGCCAACATGGAACCCAGAGAGGGAGCAGGAAGCTGCTTGCCTTGCTGTCCAGGAAGAACTGCCATCTGCTGGCTAGGGGCACTTGTTTTCTCCCTCTCCTTCTCCCCATCCTCCACCTCTGCTCCTTTCTCTGAGGGTCTACCTTTCTTGTGTATGCGCCCCTTAGCAAATGACAAGGGAGCAGGAGAATGGAGGGCACTCTTCTCTGCAGAGACAGCTTCAGAAACAGAATCAACAGACACAAAAGTCTTTCTCCCTAGAGTCTTTTTAGGAGCAAGGGATACCATAGGGTCTTCTGTGTCCCTGCCATCCATTGAGAAGAGGCTGGAAGTTGCATTAGGAGAGGCATCTGGTGTAGAGACCTTTCCTCTTTTCTCCCAATCCTTCTTCCCCTCCCTCTTATTCTCCTTTTCTCGGCTTTTGTCATGATCCCTTTCCTTTTCCTTGGGAACAGATTCCTGGGAAGCTGATGTGCTTCTCTCTTTCCCTCCTTTTCCAGCACCTCGCCCTGTGTCCTGGGCACTGGAAGGGAAGAGAGGGAAGAGTTGGGAAGAAGAAGATGATGTGGAGGATGAAGATGCCGGGTTTCCGGAAGCTCCTCTCCTATTGTCAGAAACCCCGTGTGGGGCCAAGCCCAAGGGTCCAGTGGAGAATGTGTGGAAAGAAGCAGGGGTTAAGGCACTAGTGGCAAGTGTACTGGCTGACACCCCTGGCAAAGAGCTGGGGTTACTACTAGAGACAGAGCCAGTCAGCACAGACAGTTCAGAGGAGCCTTTCCCCACAGATATTTGGCCTCCTATTTGGCTACTGCGTCTGGTCATAGAATGGGAAGGAGATCGGGGTTGGCCACGTAGCGTACTCAAAGCCCGTCTTCGCCTTCGTCGGGAGGATCTGCTGGAGCTGGGTGAGGGCTGGTGAGGAGAAAGAGAGCCGGGACTGCTCCCAGAAGATGACTGAAGTGTAACAGACTCAAAAATACGAGAGTGTGCCTCACTGGGTGTAAAGCGTGGAGCACGTAGCAGCGGGCTGCGCTTCTGAAGTGGCCCTTCAAAGCGGGAAGAGGAGGGGTGCTGGTGATGGGGATGGTGGTGCAGAGGGGTGAACAGACGAGTACCTGTCCCTGTTCCACTACCTGGTGCTGGAAATGCAACTGGAGCAGCTCCCCCTGCTCCACTGGCACTTTGGGGCATCAGTCCCACATCTTTTGCTGTCAGAGGGGGAGGACGGAAGTTGTCAAATATGGGCTTGCGGATTAGGCCCTCCTTGGCATATTTAGCAGAAGAGAAGTACTGTTGTTCGGTGCAGGATAGGGATGTCCAGCGGAAGGTGGGCTCTCTCAGGATGGACCGGCTGCGTTTGTCCAACATACTGGAGAGCACTGAAGGTCCAGATAGAAAAGGAGAGATAGAATGAGGCATGATCCAAGGTGATGATTGGGTGTGGTGCTCACTGATAGCAGCCGTGTTGGAGGAGACTGACTGAGGGGGCTGAGGAGGGGTGAGAAGAGGTGGAGGTGGAGGTGAAGAAGAGGTTGTGGATGAAGCCTGCTGGGAACTTCCAAGGGCAGAGGAGGACATCAGCACTCCTGTCGCTGGGCTAATGATAGGCTTCTTAGCCCCAGGTGTCAGTGTCACTTTCCCTCTTTGGCCAAGACTTCCCCGGCTCACCCCAGGTTCTCTTCGACCTCGACGGCCCCTCTCTACCATCACAACATGCTCTGGCTCAGGCTCAGATGGAGGGGAGGGGGGTGTTGAGTTGTGCAACAGGTTAACCTCTCGTTCTCCCTGAGAGGAGGGTGAGTGGTCTTCTGCCTCAGAGAGGGCCTGCGTAGCCTCTGAAGCCTGAGAGTCGCATGATGAGTCATCCAGGCTCGGGCTACTGGATCTGGAAGACTCTGCAGAAGAGAGCTGAGAGGAGTGCTGTGACAGGGCACTGGAGTCACAGGATGCTGCACTGCTGCTGAACCGGCCATTGGCGGTGTTGTTGGCGCTGCTGCTGTTGAGCAGACTTGCAGCCGTTGAGGGAACACTCGAGACGGGGGCTGGGGGTGGAGGAGGAGGGAGGGAGTCAACAAGAGCAGTGGTGCCGGTGCTAGTAGCAACAGTTGCAGAGGAGACTAGGACAGGGGAAGGGCTCGAGGTGCTGGTAGAGGAAGTGGGATGGGCAGGAGTAGAAACAGATGGAGAGGTTGTCTCTAAACGTGCCATTTTCATGTGAGGTGGTGGATGGATAAAACTACCCTCATCTTCAATGAAGCGCTTTGGGGTTTTGATTATACGCAGGGAAACCGTGCTAACCACAGGCATGATGAACTGTCGAATGTTTTTCAGCTGGGTCCTTCTCCTCCTTCTAATCCCAGCCTCCACGCCACCTGTACTTGGTCCGCCGATAGCGACAGCTTCTTTCTCCATTAGCTTTTTCTTCTGCGCTCCTTTCTTGGCACGTTGCAGCAGCTGCTTGGCAATGGTTGCGTCAGTGCGTTTTGAAGAGGGGACAATTCTGACAGGCTTAATATGTCTAGGACTCTGTCTAAGGCCCATGGGCCTGCCCAGCTTGGACGGAGATGGGGAGGCAGGGGGACTTGAAGAGTCCTGGAGCTCAGAGCCATCCACATTCCTGAGCCTGGCATGCTGGGGAGTGTGTAGTTCTGTGCTTCTTTCTCCTCTGAGCCTAAAGGCTTTGTGTCTCCCATCCACAGATTCTGTGGAGGTGGACAGCTGGGTAGCAGCAGCTGCCGCTGCCTCAGCTTTAAGCCGTTCAGCAGATGGCGGTCGCCCTCGTCTGCGTCTGGGCACACCAGGTAAGGTTTTGAGGCGTGACTTGAGAGGGCAAAGTTTGACTTCTCTCAGCCGCTTCAGCTTTGTAACTTTGGATTCACCTCGTCCACCTTTGAGCAACTTGGCTTCAGTATCCTGCTGCTGAGCGGAGCCCAATAATGTCCTCTTGGCCCCCTTTTGGTCCCTCTCCTCATCTGTGTCCATGTCTTGCTCAGGCTGTAACTGCCCGCTGTCCTCCCCTGCTGCATGGCTGCCTGTATGCCATGCTCTTTGACAACTTGAAGATGGGGGACGACCTCTTTTCTTTTCCCTAGAACCAGGTGGCCTTCCAGGCAACCGTTTAGCCTTCTCAGATGGCCTCTCAGGACCCTCTGATTTACCCTGGGTAGTGGACACAGGGGGGGAGGGAGGCTGGACAACTGCAAAGGATTTCTGGGTAGTAAGAAGACGTGGGGGGCGACCACGGGGCTTTTTTTCCTGGGTTGAAGGACCTGATGATAACACAAAACACAGCGGAAGGGATTCAACAAAAGTTTATGTGATGTAAAACTGGCAGTGAGGATATACACAGACTCAAATATCAGGTGCGAAACATCTTCTTATGATAATTTAGAACGCTTGAAGCGATGGATTCATGTTTTAATGTTCTAATACTATGTTCAGCCTTGAACGAATGTCTAACAGGTATACATGTTCATTTAGTTTGTATCTTGGTTTATGAACTTTTAAATGATTATGTATTGAGTTAATTTTCTATATAAGGACAATGCATATTGATGAATATTTAAGAACGTAGATGGGCCAGATTTAGCCACCAGGCTGATTTTGATCTGTTGTCCCAAGAAATTAGGGGTTCATTGTCTTGCTTGGGGACAATTACAGACGTTTTCTAACCTAACCAGGATCGAACCACCAATCTTTGAATTGCAAAACTGTCCTACCACCAGAGCTATGCTGACCCTGATGCTAAAGCCTACATTTGGCCCAAATAGCCAAATGTCTGTAAATATTCAGAGCTTCTCCCTTACAACCGTGATTTTTGCATGCTCAATAATCCAGGCAAGGAAATCACAAAAAAGTTTAATCAGTTTATCTGGATACAATAGTTCAATGCTGTGATTGAAACTATTCCCCAATCTTTTGTGAATAGTAAGTCAAATTTTATTTATATAGCACTTTTGAAAACACATGGTTACAACATGCTTTATTGAAAATCTTGTCAATGGCCAATTTGCACCCGAAACCATTGTTGGTTTCAATCATTATACAACTGTATTCTCTTAGACTTAGACTGAAGATGTCACCTGTATGAGTGATGAAACATTTTTCTCATGAAATGTTGTATCAAGATGAACTGATGCAGCTTTTTGTCAACCAGGGGTTTTATGCCCCCCCCTAATTATTAAGTCATTTAACCTTTACTTGCATTAGGAGAAATGACAAAAAACCTGACAGCACTTTCAAATACATGTGATTCTTTAAGGATTGTGAACATATTCATTTAGTAAAGTAAATGGTGATGTTTTATAAGTGCCACCTGCAGAAGTCCTTGAAGGGCTCTGTATTCTTTTGTGCTCAGTGGCTGTTCCAAATCCTCCAAATGCTTCTTCCTATGGATAATACAAAAAGAAGAAAGTGGTTTAACCTTTTGTGACATGAATCCTTTTAATAAATATGGGTAAAGAATCATATTTAAAGAATCATCATAATACATCATTATACATACATACATACACACATACATACACACACACACATACATATATGCACTAGGTGGATAGGCTGCAGAGGACTAAAAATTCAATTGCATGTTTGTGTCTGTCCTTGACTAATCTCACCCATGACCCATGAACCTAAACTTTGACTGGATGATTAAAAGAACTCTCAATTCCAGAGATTCCAAATTTTTGAAAAATGTTTGTTCTCATGGCCACTACTCTTTCTCTTCATTCACTCAATCATCGCTGATCTATCACTGCCAAATTTAACTCAGTCATTCACATGCCATCCATTGTAAAGCCCTTCGAGTGGTCGTTAGACTAGAAAAGTGCTATATAAGAACAACTCCATTTACCATTTACAACACGTGTGGATACGCAACTCAATCTGATGAGCTCGGACCAGGTAGTGACTAGAGGAGCATTGGTCAAGCAAGCTACAGTGAATAAACTGAGCGAGTAGATCAAGTTATCAAAAGAATTTTGATAACCTAAAACATGTCAACGTTATAAAGGGACAACTTCCTCTAGGTTGCAGTCAAAACAGAAACTGTTCTATGTCATTGTTGCTATACGATCAGTCAACCATAGCTGTGTCATGCATGCACAGACATAAATGGTTTAATAAGCTTCACTATATTAGGAAAATAAACAGAAGGGAAGACCCAAACAGTCTTATAGGAAACCTTTTCTTTTTGAAAAGTGCAGGGTCAAATTACTCTTGGTCGTTTTTGTGTGAGGGTCGACATGGAACAGGGTTTCTCAACCATTTATAACTTAAGGCTCACTTCTGATTGTTAAAAGATTTCTGAGGACTATCTTCCCAAATAGGTGAAAAAATAAACACCCATAAACAAGCATTTTGCAGTATCAGCTGGAATCCATCCATCTATTGTCAACTGCTTATCTGAAATAAGGTCATGTGGAAACCGGAGCCCATCTCAGTTCTCATTGGTTGAAAGGTGGGGATACGCACTTGAAGGGTCGCCAGTCCATCACAGGGCAGAGCAATTAGGGAAACGATGTCTTGCTCAAGGACACCTCAACACACTTCTCTGCAGGTGCGGGGCTCAAACCTGCAACCTTCCGATTGCCAGACAACCGCTCTGCCCACTGAACTATGCGGCCCGCCCCTATCAGCTGTAATGACCAAACCAAATATTCTGGCTATCTTCAGTGAAACACTTGGGCTTGCTTCTAAGAAATAACCATATTAAGTTATGGTGGGATGGATTGTTAGGTTGACACAGTGGAATTCAATGTCGCTTTCAGTTTGTTCCTTACCATTATTTTCTGGTTCTTAAGAAATCCGGGGGAATAAGCCCTATTCTCGATCTGCACATCCTGAATGCCTATATTGCCTGGAGGCCATTTCATATACTGACAGTTAAGCTGCAGCTAGAATGCATCCAACCAGGCAATTGGATGAAATCCATAGATATGATTAATGCATATTTCCATGTCTTCATACTGTCCTGCATAAAGTTCCTTCATTTTGTGGTGGGAGCACAATGCATCAGTACCCCCACCGCCCGTTTGGATATTCCCTGGTCCTGCACACATTCTTCAAATGTGTGATGAAGACACTGGAGCTGCTCTGGGCAAAAGGATCTTGACCTACATCAAGGATTAGCTGATTCTCACTGCATCTTAGCAGTAAGCAGAAGCCCACACATTCTTGATCATCTGACATGTCCCGCAGCTGGGCTTAGTTGTGAACCCCATCGAGAGTGCCCTTCATCCACGCCAGTAAATGCCCTTCCTTGGTTCTACTCTTGGACTCCCACACTATATTGGCATGCCCGTCAGAGGAGCACATGGAGCCACTGTTGCACTTGGTATCAGTGTCAGCAGGGAGTGATGTGTCACTCCCCAGAATGATATCAGCAACTCGCCCAAATCTTTGGCTGGGGAATGCTACAAATGAAGACTCTCCAACATTGATTTGATCAGCCTCAGTTTGACTCAACCGAAGACAAAAAACAAGAGCTTCACATCGGTGCAAGAATGTGAGGTTTTGGGACTCTCGAACATGAGGAGTTCGGCTGGAGCGCGTCCCTTGTTGTATTCAGATTGTCCTGGATGTCTCCCTGGCTGTGTGGGTGAGGACCTTTGGCCAGGGCAGTCAGTAGGGCATGTGGTCAAGGTCCCCATGACACATAAACCTAGAGCTCATAATGATTAAGAAGGTGCTTCTCAACTTCCCTCCTCAGCTGAGAGGGAAGCACATCATGGTGAAGTCAGACAGTACCTCAGTGGTGGCCTGACTTAAAATAGAAGAGGCATCAGGTAACCCGGCCCTGCACAGGGTGACAGTGTTCAACCTGTCCTAGGCAGATGGTAAATGGACCCATTTTTTTTAATCTAGCGCCTTTCTAGTCTAGCAACCACTCAAAGCACTTTACAACATATGCCTCACATTTATCAGAGTCTGGGGGATTAAGCCTAGATGCCCTTTTACTAACACCCCACAGAGATCAAACCTGCGATGTCTGACTCAGAGGTGCACATTCTACCACTGATTTACCACGGTCCCCTCAGATCCCCATCTCCTCTCAATACAATTCAAAAAAATGGCTTTATTGGCATGACGTAACAGTTTACATACTGCCTCTCTCTCTGAAAGCCCATCAAATCCTAGGGTCTCTTTATGTGGGGTCAGACAGGATGTCCAGTGGGGGCTACTTGAGGATAAATGGAGCATGGATCCGGACGTTGTCAAATAGATCTAACAATGGGCAACCAATGGCTGACCTGTTTGCAAGCAGAGAGAATGTCAAGTGTCCCTTGTGGTTATCTACGAGGGCAACAAGACACCCCCATTTGGGGGTGGATGCGTTGGTCAAAAGAATGTCCCCTACCAGCCTCATTTGTGTTTCTCTCCCTCACAGCTGATGATGTTATTGCTTCACAGGGTTCAGATGTAGCACTTGTCAAATATAGTCATGACACTAGAGAGCCCAGGTGCCACGTGGTTCCTGGACTTGATCCAATTGTTGATTAAGGATCTGTGGACAGTCCGGTTCCGAGACAGCACCCCATGGTTGACATTGCACAACTCGTGGCTCCTGTTCGCAGTGGTTGCCACTATTTAAAATGCACTGATACATGCTCAATAATCCAGATAAAGGAATCACCAAAAAGGGTGAAAGAGCTCAACTGGACAAGAAGTTTATTTAGCAACGTTTTGTCACTCAAATAGGTGACATCGTCAGTCTGAGCTGACTGTAAGCCTTGAACAGGGTTGGGGGCCTGAGAGTATATCTGTCGTCTTCTTACAATGCTGTTGTAATGGATGCCAACTAGCAAGGGCTAGCTGGCAGCAGTACGAGACAAAATCCTCACACCCGTATCGTTAAGAACGCTTTTAACCGCCAAGTTGAAACTCCGGGCTTCGGGCCTCTGGTGGTGTAGGGGGTTAAGACACCTATTTTCAGTGCATCTCTGCATCATGCAGTTGGGTGTTCGAATCCCAGCTGCACAGAGGTCCTTAGTTAGTGGGTCATAATTGGCTAAGCCTCACATGGGTAAAGGGGTTAGGTTGGATAAAGTATTCCGGGTTCGCTGATGTCTCCCTCTGGGTCGTTCGGGTGGCCGTGGTTAAGTGAAGGGAAAGTACTCCGCTTCATTCTCCCCTGACGGCAAAGCACTGTGCTTTCCCCACCAGACCATGATGTGTGGACTAGTGAGGGCTAGTGGTCATGTGACTTGGAGGAGACACATCAAAAACCGACAGCAATAAGGAATTTGAGAGGGAAAAAAGGAGATAATTTTTTAGAAGGAAAAAAAGAACTGTGCTTTTAGCTCAGTAGTTAGAGCATTTGTCTCCCATAGCATGGGTGTGTTGTAGTTGACGAGGTGGCAGGTTCGTGACCTGTGAGTGGCAGTGAAATCAACCTTGGCTACATGGGTGCCATGACCCAGATGGGAGTGAGGATTTAGGGGGAGTGAGGATTTTACACGTACTACCGCCAGCTAGTTCATGCTAGTTGGCATCCGTTACACTGTGATTGCAAATATCCCTGGATCCTCTGTGGATAATATTCATTACCACTGAATGTGCAGTCAATGATCAACTTGCATATTAGCCCACCCTTGTATCACTGTGTTGTTTATAAGGGTGAGGATGCTGCAGTCATCTCAGACTCAAGATATCACCTGTTTGAGTGATGAAACGTTTCTGAATAAAGTTCTTATCCAGTTGAACCTATTCACCTTTTTTGTGATATTTAAAATATATTTGCCAATTTCAATTCAAGTGCAGTGCCTATTCTATGTGCTGGCGGATTTTAGGCAGAGTGGTACAAGAACAGAGACCTAAACCCACACTCTTGCCCTTTGTAGGATGTTATCCAATTCCTTCCGTGCCAGTTTGATAGTGGCTTCGCTGCTTCCAAAGCCCCCTACTTGATGTTTTGTTCCTCAGTGGGACCTGAAGAAGGTTCTGGTTTGGCTGACTGGGTCACAATTTGTGCTGCTGGGTCAAGCAAATTTAGGTTTGCATTTATCAAACTGGCACTTCTCTTGGCTTTCACTTTGGCCAAGAGAGCAGGGAATTTGTGACTCTTGTTAGTACACCTATGCTTGCATGGATGTCAGTGAAGACAAGGAGTTGTAGAGCTGCACTCCAACTCGACCTTACAGCTAAAAGTCATCACCTCCTCACTCAGATCGAGGGTTATCCGCCTAGAGTAATTTTTTCTTCCATTTCTAGACTCCAACAGGGAGGAGCCCCTCAACACCCTGCACCCGGAGTGGGCTCTGCTGCTATGTGGAATACACAGTGACTTTCAGGGAGTCAAACCAGCTGTTTAATTGCCATGACAGTGGGGCTCCGGGGGCCTGTCTACACAGCAGCTTGCTTATTGGATTTGTGATGCAATCCAAACCAGCTATGGCGGCAATAGGCTGCCCCACCTCAATAGTCCTCAGGGCATGCTCTACTCCGATCATTGTGTCCTCTATAGCACTTTCCAAGGGAGTGTCCATGGAGGACATCTGCTTGACATCTTCCTGGTCCCCTACTTTGACCTAGTGTTACAACGATACCAAAATGTTTTGTTTCAATACCAATGCTGTTGCCAAATCATAAAATTCAATATTTTTGGTACTTTTCGAACAAAGGGGGACACACTCAAATATCATGTTTTCAGTCAAAACCCAAACTTGAGAACAATAAATAAAATAAATTCAAGTATTGACATTCAATTTAAAATAAGAAAAATCTGTGGTAACTAAAATAATAGGAGTATAATCTCAAACTGTTCAGTAACATCTAGCCTATTCTAAGTCTTGACTGTTATCTTTTTTTCAATCATCGGTCAATAAAGAAAAGTGTTGAAAACCCTTAAATTTGTTGACCATACAAAGATATACACGATTGTATTCATTTCTGTAGTGGGTACAGGGGATGTTGAGATGACAGTTATTGTTTTCGAAAATATGGCTACTAACACTAACGCACAGGGCAACATGGCTCAGTGGGTAGAGCGGTCGTCTGGCGGTCAGAAGCTCGCAGATTTTATCCTCATACCTGTAGAGAATCATGTCGAGGTGTTCTTGAGCAAGATACTGTTACCCCACAACCTGATTTCGGATAAGCAGTTGACGATGGATGGATGGATAATTAACACTAGGATCATTGAGTTGTTCGGATTACCAGTCAACACAGGAAGCAGAGAGACATGTGAATGTGAAATGTGAATTATCCAATAGCCAAAACCTGCAAACCTTTTAACAGCGATCCAACGTCCAGGTAAAGGTCACACAAACGAGTCGCGGAACAGAGCGTCATCAACAAACGACATAACACGTCTGTACTGAAAAAGTTGACTGAATTATGTGCAGTACAGTGCTCCTACAACAGGGGGACTTTTTAATCACTCTGTACTTCTTTCCTGGACATAACCGGGGATTGAACAAGTCAACTATCAACTGTCGGTCATTGGAATTCCTTGAAAAAATTGGTATGTTCGTCCAGTAGCTGTTGTCCAGATTTGACTTGTTAGCTCCTTTTGCGAGACATACTTTAAAACAGCGCTTGCACAGTGGTGCTGCTGTGTTCAAAGGTTTGTGTGGTGTGTGTGTTTTTTGTTCACTTTAAAGCCAAAATGTCTCCATATTCCTCTTTGGGCTCCCTCTTTAGAAATGAATTCCAAGTGTTGGTGAAGCTCCTGCCATCCTTCAAAGTAATAGACTCTGAACAAAACCAAAAGCTGTCCAGTTGCTCTGCTGTTGCTCTCATTTTGCGCTTGCTATGGGCTCCTGTAACATTACAGACAACACTAGCACAATGTTGCCGCTGTCAGCATTCTGCTCAAAGTGACAGATTATTAACCATTCTCATAACCAAAATCCATCCATTGTCAACCGTTTATCTGAAATCGGGTCATGGGGGGACTGGAGCCTATCTCAGTTCTGATTGGGCGAAAGCTTGGGATACACCCTTGAGGGGTTGCCAGTCCATCACAGGGTATAGAAAATAGGGGAACAGTGTCTTGCTCAAGGACACTTCGACACGCTTCTCTGCAAGTGCGGGGCTCAAACCTCCAACCCTCCAATTGGCAGATGACCCCTCTACCCACCGAGCCGTGCCGCCCCGTCATAATCAAAGTACCTTTTTTAAAAATTATTATTATGCTGGTATGGCACCATTTTATAAACTCTATTGATGGCTCACCTGGTAGCGCAAACACTACACAAGGCTTGAATCCTTACTGCAGCGGCCCAGATTTGAATGCGACCCAGGCCCTTTACTGCACGTCATCCCCTCTCTTCCCTGGCCTTTCAGTCTCTCTCTTAACTACAGGTAGAAAATGTCCAAAAAAATCTTTAAAGAAAAAAAACTAAACAGAAAAACCTTTAGTAATATGGTACATTTCCAGTACCAGTTTACTGTACAGCACTATTTTGACCTTTGTGCAGACAATTCTTAGGGATGTGACTACTGATTTTGTTTCCCATTCATTTCTTGCCACAAGGTCTGGAGGATTGTCTGCAGCAGACTGAAGTCGAGTATTTCTAGCCTTGAATTGATTGGTGCAATATGGTACAAGACCATCAGGATGGACAATACTTGACTGTTAGACTAGTGTTTTGTATGTCACTGTTGTGTCTGGCAGTGGGCTAATGTGTCGGTCCATTCCCAGGTCCCTCAGCCTTTGCCTTACGTGTGAACTAATAGCGAAGCCCTTTGGGTGGAGCATGTATGACATAAATTTAGTAGTTTCTTGAATGTAACTGCAGTTCTCCAAGTATGTGAAGCCCTCTAATTTCAAGCTCAGCAAGCCTGAGTTTCTGTTGTTGAGTTTCAAAAGGAGACAAACACCAGATATGATGGGCCCTTATAGGGGGTGAGGACTAGGAGTGCTTACCACCTGATTTGTAGGTGGATGTAACATTTTTTCAGAGACCCTTGATAGGGTAAAACCAATGGCGAAGGCTGTGAATGGGAGGTATTCAGGTAACTACTATTTATCCTGGTAGGTTAAAAAGGGGTGGTTTGCTGCCAAGTCCAAGCACAGGAGAAGGGGAGATATGCCTGGTGAGGATATCCACTCTACTGAGTGCACTTTTCTAGTTGTCACATGGCCTTGATCTGGGCTAAACTTGAGTCGTTCTTGAAGAGAAACCCTTTGGATGAGGACGACAGCACAACAGCCAAAACGAAGTAATCAATCTAACGTTTGTCGTCCAACTCGCATGTCTCTTGCTTTCAAGATGAGTTGCCTGTGGTTAGTCAAATCTCACGCCACTGCAGACATTTTGAATAAGAAAGTTTCCAGATCTCACTGAATAATCCCTACAGGCCAACACAACGGTTTTCCTGTTACCTGAAAGGTACATGCTAAGCTAGTACTGTGTATTCAGAAATGTGAACACACTCATCGGAGAAAACGGAAAAACCAATAGGTACAATAAAATATGAATTCCGGTTAATAAGATCTATCTATCTATCCATCCAGGTCTGCTGACTTGTAGCCAAAGAAGTAGTTGTGGCAGCAATATTTACCAGGCTGTATAATACAAACAGTAATATCGGCCAAATCCTTTCAAGGCTTTATGCACTACTGAATAGGAGGGAGGATGGTACCTGTGGTGGTAAGAAAGCCCCAGTTGTCTGGGCTCCTGTCTAAGTAACACTTTTGCCTTTTACTCCACACATACACATGGCGTCCCAAAAATAATACCCAAGTTTGAAAAGATAACTTCAATAGAAGTTCTACCCAATAGTTCAGCCTTCAAATAAATTCCATTTCACTGCACTAGCACCAGGAATTACTACGCAAGTAAGTCACAACAAAACTTAGAGCCTGTCTGGGTGTCCCAGACAGAAGCAAGCCTTAGCCTTTGGTTTTCCATCAAAGAGACAGGCCTTATGTGCATCTCTTCTTTGAGTGAACCTAAACTGATCCGTTGTACTTTCAACCTCAGAGCCAGAGGGAATAGGGCTGGTCAAAGGAAGGCCATTCAGCAAACAAATCACATTGTCCCTCCTATGCAAGGCAGCTCTTCCCAGCTGAGGACTTAGAAGGGCATCTGTTACCATAATGTGTGTGACCCATGGACTTAGGAGTCCCCACACTCATGCCACATTTAGCTCTACAACACCGCAGTGCCTTGCACACATTAAGCAAAGGAGGAGAGACCTCTGCTATGCCACGGAATGATTAATAACTACAGGATGCTGGACCAGCCTTCTATGTTGATTTACTTTGCGCTCAGTGTACATGTGTTTAAGAAGGGAAGTGCATATGTCATTTCATCATGTTTATTTATAGTAGCATATGGGACTGCAATTGAGCTCTCTTAGAACTAGTTTGTAGTGCAGCTGCTACTAAGGACTAATGTACCAACACACACAGAGGAGAGAGAGAGAGAGAGAGAGAGAAAGAGAAACATCAGTCATCACCAGCATTTCTTTAAGTGTGAAGGTCACAATCAGATAAAGTAGGTTGTATATAATCAGATAACTGATATAATAAATCACAAAAAAGAGGTGAATCAGTTCAACTGGATCAGAAGTTTATTTGGAAACGTTTCGTCACTCACCAGGTGACTTCTTCAGTCTGAGCTCTCTTAGGCCTAGACTGAAGAAGTCACCTGGTGAGTGACGAAACGTTTCCAAATAAACTTCTGATCCAGTTGAACTGATTCACCTCTTTTTGGGATTTCCATACCTGGATTATCGAGCATGCATCAAGACATGATATAATAAATGTTATGAAATCCTGACTGCAATTTTTCCCCTATGGATAACCACCATTCCTGTTACATCCCATTTAAAACAAGCTACTAATGTAAATACATTTTTTTATGCTAAATAATCTAGGTAGTCAAAAAGATCAAAATACTTTGAATCAGGTCATCTGAATGTAGATTTAAAAAACAGAACATTTCAACATTAAAACTATTCTGACCAAGCTGCTGTCTTCTTTTGAACCTCTGTGTTTATATGAACATGCAATCTTGGTTTCATTATATAAAAAAAGCTTTCCCTTGCAACCATTACTAATCAATGCATTTTGCTCTTTCCTTATTTCATTACATCATTCCCTGCCAACTTGTGTCGCTCTTCTTGCGTGTTGTTTTCAAGCATCCTCTTCTCTCCTAGAAACCAGGATGCTGCTTCTACGGGAAGGTGTTGATGCAGAGCTGAGGGATTGGAGTACCAACGGACAGCTCTGCCTCACTGTGATAGTGAGTGTAGTGCTCAGTGACATCCTAACACTCTTCCACAGGTAAGAGCAAAGGTGGTCAGCAGATTTACGCATGCATACAGACACACACATGCTCTAGCGCTCACACGCACCTCCTCTCTCTGCATCAGCCACACATACACTCCGTATGGAAACACACACAGACATGAATACACACACACACACACCCTTGCACTGCAAGATATAAACAAGCAAAGCATAAGAGGGTAAGCACGGGGGAGGGGAGTGCACAAAAGCAAGAGTGTGATGAAAAGGGGAGGGTTCGTGGAGAAAGTATGAGGGACCGGGAAAAGACAAGGCAGCATCTTGACCACATCCGGAGAGCATAAAGGATGAAAGGGGTTTGAGATTGAACGCGTACAGAAACGAGCTAAATCCCAATCTAACAGGCCTCCTACACACTACATGACTCTTTGGCTCTCCTCCCCCTACTCCTTGTGTAGCCATGCGCTGAAACACACACTTACACGGTTACTCCCCGCCCACTGGCTGCTGAGCAGAACAGCAGCGTGTGAAACACAAGGCTCACCATGAGCTCAATGGCAGGGCAGGCAGAATAGTAAAGTGGCAACTGCAAGAAGTAAACAAACACCGTAGTATACTCTTGAGGTAAAGATTATGTGCTACATAAGTACATGGGGGGAGAAAAAGTTGTTGGCTCAGAGGTTTATCTTTTCTGAACTTTCTGTTAGAAAGGAGAGTATCAAAAATATAAACGTGTATGAATTAGCCACAGTCTTAATTTCTCCTGTCTCTTTTCTATTTTCTCTTGGCATATTGAACAGTATATAAACCTTTCAGTAACTCTTGAAACTTAACAGCTGAGGTCACCTTTGAGAAAACAGCCCAAGTTGGGGATTGGAGGCAAGCTGATTCATTGTGGAATCAATAGAATTACTTTCAAGGGCCTGTCCCTTGCACACATCAAACTTATGGGGATTTGGTTTTAGGTGTTCCATTTCTGTATGACAGCATGTGTGGGCGATGTGAGAAAGCAAATATGACTGTATCTTGATTTCATAGAGATAGCCTCAAGACACAATCAAGTAGATTTGAGAAGACAAGCTTAAGACTTTAACTACATCTTCTTGCCGACTGCAGGCTCAACTCAATTTGAAAAAAATTGGCAGAAAATAAGAAAACTATTCCACAAGTAGCTTCATGCACCACACAGACACAGTCACAGATGCACCCCACTCTCCCACATCAAGCGATGAAACTGATCATTAACTCAGAGCCCCTGAGATATTTGATACTCTAAACACATTTAATTCATTTCAAGCTTCTAGTGAATCCATACATCTAGAGTCAAAGTTTCCTTTAATTACCAATACAGATAACTAGGGCATTTGAGAGTTCTTCTTGGAATCTGCCCTTCAAAGCCAGCTGTATATTCCAGCGTGCCATTTATACACCAAGTATGGCAGTCTCCACTTTGTTTTTAAAGACATACTTTCAATTAACTTAGCTTAAATGTTGACACGCATTTATCCCTGTGGGAAAACAACATGAGAGAACATGTGACTTAATATTCCAGTTATTTAAACATTATGAGCGAAAATAACATAACCTAAAATATGAAGAATTCATAAACAAAAACAACAGAACGCTTAATTTGCATTACCATGTTAATAATTTGGCTGTTGCCCACATCCTGTGCAATTCACAATCTTAGCAACAGTAAAATAAGTTTGAATTCCTTAAACACCAGTATTAAAAAAAAACCAACATTTAAGAATACGGAGTTAAACTAACTGACAAGAAGAGCAATCAAATATCACTGTGAGCTACTGTATGAGACGATACAGTATAGGTTATAAAGGTTATAAACTGATGAAATGGGGAAAATATTATATTCCCCTCTGTGCAGATAATAGAAAGTAGAGAGAGGTAAAACTCAAAGTAACAGGATGTGATTCAGAGAGGATGGGAATGAGAAACATTTGTTGTAGTGATGAATATTTAGGTAAGACATTTGCCATCTCAAGAGCTCTGCCCGGAGTCAGTCATCACTCTTTCCTTGGAACAAAAACTTTTTGACACATTCTAGGAAGCTTTAACCTTTGATTTACTGTATGGCCATTATGTCTTATCCTTTCTTGGAATTCAAATTGGCAATGAGGTCACCCTACAATAACCTTAATTATGACACATTCCTGCTTACAAGCTAAAGAGGAATTCCAAGAATTACTCTGTTCAATCAGAGAACACAAATGATAGAGCTGGTAAAAACTCCAGGTTTTACCAAAATGTTTTGAACAGTTTTTTGGGGGGCTTTAAAAAAAAAAGTTTACACAGCGTTAAATTTCATACCAGAAAGTGACAAATGTTTTTTTTTTCCAAATGGTCTATGGCAAGGTCCAAACTTATTCAATCTAAGATACACACAAGAGACCATCTAGGAGATGCTTCCTCTTCCAACACCTTGCGCTAACAGGACCTGAGACACTAATGTAGACTACCAAGTGGGCAGACTGGTGTTTGCATTTGCACAGATACATACACAAGCAGGCAATGTGATTTGAGGCATGAATCAAAACAAAGGCAGAGGAAGACACGCCCACTCTGAAGTGCAATAGGGGACATAAAGTCTGAGACCCCCCACCCACTCCGCCCCAACCCCAAACACACAGATACACACAATTGAAGACACAATTGCCGCATTTCTCTCAGCCAGGCAACTCCTAAGGCAGAGGTGAAAACCCTTTGCCCGCCTGCTGTAGCAGAATAAAGCCATGGATGGGAGGGTCTGTGACTAATTCTCCTCCCAGCGTTGTCCTGTGGAGAGGAGGGGTTGCCCCGCACCCTTTGATATCCCTCCCTATGCTCTTTCAGCTGCCTGCACTTTGTGAGAGCTAGAATAAAGGCAGACACAAAGCTTCCTGCTCCAATCCACACGCTGTCTCAGGGACGGAGAAGGGAGGGTGTGTGTGTGAGTGTGTGTGTGTGTGTGGGGTGAGGGGGTGTCTTCCATTTAAATAGGCCAAACACCTGCTGGACAGAAAACGCCTTCCACTCAAACACACAATTTCTCTTAAACAAGTGTTGCAAAGAGGCAATTGCTTTGATACATCAATTCAGCTGCAATTTTGTATGAGTGATTAAACATTACCTATAAGTGGAATGGAAGAAGCAAAGGGCTAAGTTCAAGTTTGACAAAAAAATAAAGATAAAAATCAAAGGCCGATAAGATAAATATCAGGGGTGTTTGTGTGTGTGTGTGTGTGGGGGGGGTTACAATGTCCCAAAATGTCAACACTGACTACACTTAGCAGTGAAACAAACAGCCATTTTGGGCTGGATCAGGAAAATGAATTTCCGACACACCCATAAAAAAAGCTAACAAATGCCTCCATTTGGACACCAACAGCCGACAAGCACCCTTTTGAGCCACCCCAATAGGCTTAGTAATCTATTCTAAAGTGGCAGCTGTCAGAAGAAAAGTTGTTCTGCCTCTCAGATGGAGCTGTGTGTGTCAGAAGTGGATTTGGGTCTTTCTGCATGGATGGAGGAGGGAGGGGTAGCTGAGTGTCCGGCTGGCGCATGGTTCACGGTTACCCTGTGAGTTCAGCAGGCTGCAGTTCAGAGACTGAACAATCCTGCCACGGTCTGGCCAGGCAGACACTACATCCCCTCAATGAAATCACTATGCTGTGTCCATCCATAACTTCCATGAGCTTCAAGTTCCATGGGGAATACATAATGCCATCTGTTCACATCCCAAATACCACTTAATTTTCACTCGGGGTGTTTTCAGTGGAGGGAGTGGGAGAAACTTCTGGACCCTCAAAGTTGTTAACTCATATATTCTATAAAATTAGCAGGTATACATTAATAAACAAAAAACAGGTATGCATTAAAGATGCAATGCATGAATTAAACGGGCATTAGAGAATATTACAGGGCCCCAATTTCAGTTTTACATCTATCGCGGTGGTTACTTATACAAGACCAGTATCAAAATGATGAAAGAAAACATCACTCAAGTTCTGAATTACATAATAAAAGCTGCCCGCTGCTGTGCCGTGTTGAGCTGTACTATGAGATCAGACTTAAGTAGTGAAGCCTGGAGCAAATATCCCCACAGTATACTCCCACTGCAATGAACGCGTGCTGCTCATCATGAAAAAGGAAGATGGTAGTTCGCTAGAGCGAACACACCCCCACATCACAAGGTCCGTCAAGAAGGGGCTCGTTGTTATTGTAGCCAGCAGGCGCAGTCAGTCGCTACTCCGTTTGCATTATCAAATGAGTCAAAAATATCCAATTGGCACATTCACGTTCATTGGAGTGATTTTAGCAAGGTCTCAGTCTCAGACGTCATCATTTAGCGTTAGCCATAAACCCGACATTATTTTGGTACTAGCTACGCACTGTGTGGGAAGAGGAGGGGGAAACATGTCCACCTCCCATTTTCCTATGCATCAGCAATAGCCCCGACGGCTAGCGTGGCGTAGTGCGTAGCATGATAGCTGTTATAGCCCAACGCTGCAAACGCATTGGAAATTGTTTTGTTAAATACGAGCTCCGCCAAGTTACGGTACAATTCTAAACACACCGCTTGGAGATTAAATGTTCGGTTGTAAACAAAACAACCCCCGAACAAAATTGTAACTTTGCCCACGCGTACACATAAAAATATACGTTCTGGCTTTAGCTGTGGGATGTAGACGGTTAGCATGCTACCTAGCCAATTAGCAAGGTTAGCTAAGCCTCGTTCGAAGGTTGACACATCAGTAGAAGCAGACAGCCCCTGAGCTCCTGAAATAAATGATTAGCATATTAGCCAGCGCACAGATCAACGTTGGCATCTCAATATGCAAAAGAAAGTAAGAACTGTTCGTGATGGGCTCTTATCAAAGATGGGATAACCACTTAGAAAGCCCACCTAACCTCAATTCGGGATTCCCTCAAGTTGACATGTTTTGTTTTCAAACACATCGCACGCTAACTAGGAGGTCCCATGCTATCACCATCTCCGGGAACGTCTTTACTCATTTCGTTCAATATCTCGGCAGCGGGTAATATCTTTTGTGTGTGATGCGATTTGTCAGGCGGAAACCAAAGACTCGACTTTAAGGGGAGTATATACCCAGCCAGCTTTATACGTTTCAATCAGGCTAATGTCAAGTTAGCCCTGTTGGTTGCAAGTACAGGAGTACAGTCCTAGGGAGTGTTTTAGCATTCCCCCCCGGGAATATGAGCTACATCTTCACTATACTGTATGTTGTGACTAGGTTAACCAGATTAACCCAAGTCTGCCCTACACTATTCTGAAAGTGGTCAGCCTAGCGAAGCGAGGCTAGCGAACAACCCGTCCGTCTAAAGTCAGCTGGTAGGGCTGACTATCTTAAAGCTCACTCCATGTATTCTGGCAAAACTTTCTTTACAACAAATATGTTAAAATCCTAATTGGATAGGAGTAATCTGGCCCCGTGTCTCGCTTCCAGCTGTGACGATAAAGGCCATGCAACCAGCTCAAAGTTACTGAGCATCTTTGCCAATGACAAGTTTGCTCACCAGCCGTACTTAAAGGATAGTAAAATATGGCCAAGATTAATCTACGGCAATAGTAAACTGTTAGCCATTTATTCCTGTATAGCGGAAAGGCTCTCAGACTAAACCTTGTCGGCTGTTATTTTTCAGAGGATCCGGGGTTACCATCACCACGTCCCTGTGCTTACCTCCCCGCTGCTCGAGTCACTCGATTCCCCCAAAACATCCCGAAATTTCTGCAGGTTGCTGCCGATAACCGAGGAGACCTGTAGTGCAGCATCAAACCCGGGTCCAAGACCAGCCGTGTTGGGGTGGGTCCCCGGAATACTTCGGAGAGAGGCAGTGACCCTGATTCGGCCCGCTCTCCTCCCGGTACCGGAGTTGCTGCTCCCTCCGGGCCGAGCGGGGAACCGCCACCGACAGCTGTGCGCCATTTTACACTCTGCCTGTCTGTCCTGCGATCAGAGAAACTCAGTGGGCGGAACCCCAAACCAGCACTCTACATAAACAACCTCCGCCGAAGCCTTGTACTCTCACTGGTGGATAGTTCATAATCCATGTTGCGGGGTTAGATAGAAGAAGCCCCGACAATGCATTTCCTCACTGCTTCATAATCAGGCTGCTTACGGCTAAATCCTAAACAGGTTCAGGGGCTTTGCCCGGGAAAAGAGCCTCACAGTTGAATCACAAGAACTGGACCGTTAGCTAGCTGTTGTCCCTCGCACTGATAAGCCTCTGTGGTGGAAAACGCTGGAACCGATAGAAATCACATCACGGCTTTGTTAGCTTTAAACAAAGTTACTGGCAAAGATTCATGTGAGATATGTGATGCTGAAAATGAGTGAATCAGAACTTATTTTCATTCTATTAAATTAATATCATCAATTAGTTTGTTTTTAATCATCACTCTCGCTACTGCTCATTCACATTTAACTCCAAATGATTTTCAACCCATTGCATTTACAATGTCCATCTGCTATTATAAATCCAGCAGCAAATGAGAGGGCAAAATGAACGGCTAATCAAGATGCGACGAACATATATCAGCATTGTGCCTTTATTGGGCTAGTTTGCAAGCTGATAACGATATTGAGCTTTTTAAAGAAAAAAACCTCAAAACAAGTCAATTATTTGTATAGACCACTATCAAAAGTTACGCATTTATAAATGTGTGTTCTACGTTAACACATTAACCTGTCCTTAGATTCTTGCGTCGGATAAGGAACAGCTCCATTAAAGAAAAACAGGGAGACGAAAAAGGGAAACCTCAGGGAGAGCCACAGAGGAGGGATCTCTCTCAAGACGGACAGACGTGCAGTTGATGTCGTGTAAACAGATTAAAACAAAATGTACGGAATACAACAATGAAAGAGGATAACAGAATTAGCAAGGCGCCAGTGAGTGACAAACCAGGTGTCGCGGGTTAAACCCCACCACGGGGGGCCAGACATGGGACCCAGCATAGGCAAAAAAATATGTTTTTTTGGGGGGGGGTTGTCCATCCCTGATTGCCCAGTCTTGCAACTGGCATTACTGTAAATATATGGTGTTGTTTTCACGTCAAAATGTTGCTTCCCC